>VVHJ01040825.1:0-13751 GCA_015107715.1 Tylochromis polylepis | reverse complement strand
TTGGGGGGGGGCACGTTTTTAAAAATAAATGTGATTGCAAGATCAGAGTTGAGTTCATTCACATGTTGAGCTGTTGTCCAAATTTCAGCTATTTCTATAAAGTGGCAATGGTGTTTCATTTCTCACCACAGGATGGCAATATTATCACTCATTTGTACATAAAAGAAAAGATGCTTGAGTGAAAAAAGGGAAGTGTGAAATTGTGAAGCGTATTAACTGAGATGGTATATATTATTATGAACTGAGGCCTATATTGCTGTGATAAGCGGTCTGCTAGTGTGAGCTGAATGTTGAAGGGCTGGATGCTGCACTGGGCTGAGATTTCATACAACACCAGATATAAGAAGAAAATGCTCCTCTCAGGCAAAGAGCTCTGGCTGCGCAGAGGCCCCCACCCTACTGGTGTTTAGAGCTTTTGTTCCTCAGGGGCAGCCAATCAGAGGAAAGCTGATCAAGATGAAGGTTGTTTGAGACAGGGACAGAGTGAGCGCACCAAGGCCAAGTATAAGGTAAGTTAAATATGAACTGTGATTTCCAGTACAGTCTAAGAATAAATATGAATGGGAATGAGCGTAATAGAAAGATAAAGAGCTGAGGGAAGGGTAATTAAGCCATCTAAGTACAAACAGGAGCCAGTAGGTAATTACTTGGTAGCTGATTCAGCAAATACAGAAGCTGATAAATTTGGAATTACCTATGTGACACCTTCATTAAATCATTCTGTACCAGCTGAGATCCTTATGCATGGGTGTCAAATTTTTCCCACATTTTGGTTGGCTCTAGTTCATTGGTGGTGGGTCATTTTCACAAGAAACATGACGCAGAAAGAAATGCACAGATTCCTACTGAGACCCAACGACGATTACCAGGCAGAGCAGCAACTGAAAAACAGCAGTTTTAACAGTTATTCCAACAGAACTAATGAATACATACATACAACACCTATTGCATAATAAAATCAATAATTTCTGTTTATGTAAGAAATTAGGAAAACTACATCATAATAAAATGCAGTAGGCCTGCGCTTCTCATGGTTGATTCCCAAGCTTCAACCTGTATAGTCTGTTTTCTTTTTTTCCCTGTTGTATTTGAATTTCAGACTGCCTCTCAGGATTAGCAGCTTGTCCCACATAGTTTGTATAGATCCCCAACTAAACGCTGCAAATGGTTGCCTCTCCCTAAGCCTGGTTCTGCAGAAGGTTTCTTCTTGTTAAAAGGGAGTTTTTCCTTCCTACTGTCACCTAGTGCTTGCTGATAGGAGGTCATCTGATTGTTAGGGTGTTTACATTACAATATAAAATGCATTGAGGTGACTGTGATTTGATTCTGTGTAAATAAAGTTGAACTAATTGTGTGAGATTCTAATAAATTTTTAGTAATGCACTGCAATTCTGTACTTTGAGTTGCACAATTTCTAACTCATTGAGTTTTAGCAGTGTGCTTGATGCAACTGCACAAGGTTAAAGTGCAAATTCAGCCTTTTACAGAAAAATGCTATTTAAAGACATAACTACTTTATTGACCATGAACACACTGACAAGCAACATGATAAAAAGTAATGATCCTAATCCTTCAGAAATCTAATTGTTTCAGAAAGTACTGGAAGTCTTACAGTTTTACTGTTCTGTACTATTGTTGTGGGTCCTTGTATGCTTGCAAAGTTCCTTTACATGTTGTTCCTTCCTTAAACCACATGAGGGAGACAATGTCTGTTGCTGATTGCTGGGCACCATCGTCAGCAGACTGTTCCTACGACCTTAAGACAGTAGTGTTAATGTTGAACTGTTGGATCTTCTTTTGAAAAGGGAAAAAAAACCCCAACCTTACCCTGCATGTTAAAAATGACTTGAAAGAGAAAGTGCTTTTTACTAAGACTACTTCACATTTTTTTTCACCTACTCATGCTGGTATAAGACAATATGATGAGTGTCAGAAATCCTACTGATGTATTTGCAAGTCAAATCAGCTTGGCTCCTTTTTTTTTTTTCTGTTTTCGGGCATTTTGTGAATAATTGTGTTGCAGTAAAAACCTCAACCATCTGGTACGTTTAGGAGCCTGCCTGAAGCAAACTTCCTATCCTACAGACCGAATGCATCTCACTGTGCATGTGTTCAGTTAATTCACACTGTGAAAATATGTCAGTTTAAAGTAATTTTGTGATGCATAGCTTCAGCTGCTTTTATTTATTTATTTTTTTAGAATGTTGTGATCTTATGATCATCCAGAAAGGTGCAAAGCTCAAAATAGACCAGAAAGCATGTCTTGATATGGCCATCAATATGAAAAGCTCTGATTCAAGAAGATATAGGAGTCAAGGTAATACACATTGAGATGATGCAAACTGTAGTAATTTTTTTTTTAACTTAGATACCTAATCTTTTGCTTTTGAATCAAATCTTAACTTTTGAAATAAGCTAACAGGTACATGAGAAGATCCACGCCACTCATTTCTGTGCTCGCAAAGCTTAATTAAAAGTCTGATAACAGGTTGACAGGCTTGCACAGAACTAAAAACGTGCCATTTAATAATTTTATATTGCCTGTGTTACGTGGGCTGAATGTCGCCTTTGCCTGTTTTGTTTCTATTTCAAGCGGTCAAGCACTGCTTTCCTTGCTTGTCTTGATTGCCCTTAAATTTAGGGAGGGTTTAACTGAATACCGCTTTAAGTTGCACTGTGTTATTAGGGACTAATACCAAACTTACCCATGGTATCGATCTGATATCAGTGTCTGGATGTCTTACCTGGATGATGAGATGCAAAGATAAAATGGACATCTTTTACCTTAGATATGATGGTGAATGCTAGCATTAAACCTGGACCAAATTTTCAAAAATGAGTGTGAGTAATTTCTGTAAATGCTAAATGCTCAGTTTTCAGCTGTTCTCCCTGACTGTTGGCTGTGTATGATTTCAGTAATGATTTCATGTTTATTTCAAGCAGGAGCGTTTGCCCTTTGCATTCAGTTTTGTCCTTAACCTGTATACATCTCAGAGATGCAAAAAGCCTTGTTAAAACTGCATTTGATGCCGTGAGAAGGAGAGCAGGTTGGTAAATGTTAGGTAGCCAAGCTAGCTGGTTCTGGCTTCTGACTAGCAGTCCTAAAGAGTTTTAATAATTAGCCGTTTTCTAATGTATTCTTACTTTCTCTGTAGCCAGTGATTCAGTTTTTACTCCACTGATAGCTGCCATTTATTGTGATGGATGAACATGGGCATCATAATAAAATCTCACTGAATTTGAGTTTGATTTGTCACAGTTACCAAATATTAATTTGTGCTTAGTTAAATAAAAACATCCCTTTTCAAAGTGCTTATTCCGCTTTGATTAGTAAAATGTAAAACTGTTTTGATTCTTTTGAAAGCTAAGTTTAAGGCCATTAGTATCAGCAAGTTGCTCCTCAAGCTTTTCAGTCATGTGACCATGGACCACTTACGTTAACTTGTCTGCCATTTTGGTCATGCAAGGTTGAATGAATAAGGCCTCGTTTACACAGGCCTAGAAACCGGTTGGCAACCATCTGGCAACCACTGGTCATCAAGGAAAAAATGTTCCCAGACTGGTTTGGAAGTGGTTGCTGGAGGTTTCTGGCTGTCAGTGTAAAATTAATTGTTAAAGCCTGATTCACACAGGCCTAGAGAGGAGGTCACTGACTGCTGAGACCATTGGCCTTCAAGATAAAAGTTGCACATTTTGAAATGAGACACAATTTTTACTCTAAACTATAAACATTCTCTGTTTTGTGTTTGAAATGCACTTTTCAGGTTTTTATGGGTGATTTCAACAATCTTACCTCCAGTGAAATGTTCATTGCATAATCTACTGTAAACTTTAGGCTCCCACTGTTTGCGATTCACCGCTGCAATCCAATTTGGGAGCAAAGCGATAAAAATAAAAATTCTCTTTCTGTGCTTTGTGATTGCTAAAGCCAAAAAGGGCAGCAGAAAACAGTTTTAATTCATACGTTAACAACATGTGAGTAGTGTCAAAGGTCATGTCAGTAGGTTGTATCGCACCCAATATGATGGACAACTCTCAAGCAATGTGCTTGTGACATGACACAAGAAACTTGAATTGGCAAATCCACAGTTACTTTCATCTTCGTGTCTTTCATCTTTATTTCATATGTAAAATATTTATGATAATTTTAATACTGCATTTGGTAGATCTGTCATTGGGATATCCAAAAGGAACAAAAGACTGGGACTTTCAGCAAAACAAAAGCCTTCTTCAGAATGGCAGCACCAGAAACCCATCTTGTGAGTGGAATAAAATATAACAAGCTTTTTTTCCAAGAACTATAAAATGATGTATATGTATATTTAATGTGTATTTATATTTTATTTCATCTTTCTTTGTTAATATACCCACCAGTAAGGAGTGAAACTCAAAAGAAGAATGGCAGCCTTGTGGAGATGTTAAATAAAGCGAATGCTCAGAAACAGCAGTCTCTCCCATCCTTCTCTCCGACATGATCTGAATGTAGAACGACTGCATAGATATACGAGATTGGATCAATCATCTCATATTGATGCTGCTGTATATGTTGGAGCCTTCTTTTTTAATGACTCAAGGTCTTCCTCTTTCCAGTTCCCAGGGAAACCAGGCAGTCGTAGACAAAGACCAGGAGAAAGAGACTTAATTACTGTGAGTCAGTATTAGGTGGCACCTCTGTGTTAATACGCGCACAAACAACAAAATGCCTTTTGAAAGCTATACACTGAAGTACATCCAAGTCCAAATCCAAACCCTTTCAGGTATAAATACCCACCTACAGACACTTTGTTAAGCAGCGTGTGTCCAATTCAGTCACACAAACACACACACACATTGGTGTGGTTTTGGCAGCGTCAGGTTTTGAGACCAGCGTGCCTGTTCTATCATTCATTCCCTCAGAAGTGTTTTTCATCCTCTTTTACCCCTGTGGAAAAACAGAATTCATGACCTGCCACCTTTTTTTGCTGACTGCACAGGCCATCCGCTGCTTCGGTAAACGATTTTCTCTGCTTTTTTCAGCTGCCTCACAAAACACTTGATGACACAAGTGGCATGAAAAGTATGCAATTCAATTTGTCAGTGGTTATTACTTCGTGGCGTGGACAGTTATAGTTATGTGTTGATTACAGGCAGATTTCTTTTCCTCTGTCACTTAAGGCAGTTGGTAAAAGCGTAAAAAAGTGAAAGTGTTCCTTTGGCAATCTATTAAATGTCCCCCTGTCTGATTAAATATCATCTAATGGTGAGGCTCACCTTTGTGTGAGGTGTCCCTTTGTGCGGCTGGAGAAACAAGGAAGTGAGAGAGTGGGGTGTTACACCGATGGAAGATAAAGAAGCAGAGGTGAAGGTTTCCTTCAGACTGGCAGCAGACTGGAGAATTTGTGTGAATGTAAGAGGAAATACCATCTACTCCTGTGCTTTGATTTGATTTCCGCTGGAGTGCTTGTGCGCACACTTAAGGTGCCTGTGTGTTTAAATAAAGCACTGGCTGTAGCCAAACAGGGGTATTTGCCCTTGAAAGAATAACAGTGGAATATATGAGTACAAACCTTTTTTTTTAACCATGTCCTATTTAGCAGGACAAAAAAAATTGAAAATACACACACACACACACACTTAGAAAAATCACAGTGACACACTGTGCCCTGAATCTGTCAGGACCTTAGTCCCCCTCTCCCTCCTTCAGTTAGATAAGAATTTCCACAAAGGACCTGTCGCAGTCTCACCATGCTTTTTTTTTTCTTCCCTTGCTTCCCATAATTCAGAGCATCTCTCAGCAGCACCGAGCAACTTCTCAAATGAACATGAGCAGGTTCAAATAAAATGAGCAAAACCCGCCTCTCCTCGGAGGCTTCTCCTCTGAGCTCGATATGAGTTTTCCCTTTTTTATTCTCTCTCCCTTCCTCCAACCCGTCTTCCTCTCCGGCCCCTGTAACTTTTTCTCTTTACTCTGCTCCTACCATCATCATCCCTCTCAGTGGGGTTGCAGGCTGCAAAGAAAAAAGAAAGAAAGAAAAAACAGGCCTTCATGTTGAAAGAAATCCAACCTTTAGTTACTGAAACACCAAACCTGCTGCTGTCAAATGTTCAAGTAAGACACAAACGACAGCTACACATATATTTTTAGCCTTCATTTTACCAGGGGAAGCATGTGTGCGCTTTGTCTCACACACTGTTGCACACATTCGCAGTGGGATCTACCCCCTACAGCCTCAGGTGTCTGCTGCTGGTCAGTGAATAGATCGCCTGCAGGGTGCGCCTTCCTCCAAAGCATTAAAAAATCCCTTGAATTCTTTCAGTTCAGAGAGTTGGTCCACAAGACAGACTATCCTTGGCAGTTAAAAATGTTTTTAGGTGTCAACCCAGGCCATGAGTAATAGGTGTGATTTCTTGGGTTGTTGCTAGGTTACTGATGTTTTCAGCAAAGTGGAAATCTCCAAAGCAGGAAAATACACAGAAGTGGAACAAACTGTAGTTCCTGGAGTGGCCACTTGAGGCTGACTCGAAAAGCGAGTCAGTTCCAATAGATTCTCATGTTAAAATGGCCAACTTAACAGTATTAAAAAGCATGTGTACAACCTGGTAAGAACATTTAAAGGCGTTAAAGGTGTTTTGGTCTCTATGTTGAATTTCTATATCACACATTTCGATTGTACTGAGGCTTAAAGTTGGGGGGGTCCTGCCACGTTTATTTAAAGAACACAGGCTGCTTGGCCTCATGTCTGCTAATATAAGTCACTTGGCATAACATCTTGACTGTGTTTGTGATGTTGGTTCCTCTTTGACCATTTTTAATGGAATTATCTGAGAAATAACGTAGAATGCTGTGTGGCGCTCGCTCTTCAAGAATTTTTTGCTTTTGGTTTTGGTGGGTGAAATTCTAGTAGTTCACTATTTACCCTTAATTAGCAGGCCATTAGCTGTGTTGCACTAATACAGTTTATCTATACAGCTTGCTAACCAAGCTTCTTCCCATAGTGCATCCTGGTGCCAGGTGTTCCCCAGAGAAATGATACACACACATCGGCCATCTACATGATGTAAAAGAAAATGTGATTCATCAGACCAGGCCACCTTCTTCCACTGCTCTGAGGTCCAGTTCTGATGCTCATTGTTGGTGCTTTTGGTGGGGGGCAGGGGTCAATATGGTCACTCCAACTGGTCTGTGGCTATGCAGCCCCAAACAAAACAAACTGTAATTACTGTATATTCTGACACATTTCTGTCAGTACCAGTATTAAATTTTCGGTTACAGTATCTCATCTGTTGAATGGAACCACACGGCCATCTAGCCATCACTGTTTGGTTGTTGTCAAACTCACTCAAATCTTTATGGCTGCCCATTTTTCTGCTTCTAACACATTAAGTTTGAGGACAAATTGTTCACTTCCTCCCTAATATATCCCACCCACTAACAGGTCCCCTGATGAAGAGATAATCGGTGTTATTCACTTCACCTGTAAGTGGTGCTGATGTTATGCCTCATCGATGTATATAGTGTGTGTTTTTCATGCAGACTGCAGACCTAAAGTCACGTGACATGCGACATCTCGTGGAGTCATCTTTGAGAAGCAAAGGTTGATGTAATGTGACTTGTTAAAACCTTCCTAATGTATCTTCAGATGGAAAACAAAGCAAAATTAAAAAATGGCAAAGATTGCAAACAAAGTCAAAGTGACACCTTCAGCAGCTGCATGCAAAGTCAGTCTACGCTGCATGGCTTGAAACCACTTCTACTTTCCTATCACAAGTCCACCTGAAACACAAAGGTCTGTTTGATTAAACAGGAAGCTGGAGTGCATAACAGTTTAGGTTTCTATGGGTTATGATTACATCGTACCCTCCAAAGTAGCTGCAGTGATTGAAATACGCTTCAAATGAGGTTCATCGCGTCATGAGGCAATAGGCAGGTTTTTTTTGTTTTGTTGTATTAACATTTCTCTGATATAAATGATGATTGCACAGTGTAGTAGTTATGGAATAATGACACCATTGCAAAGTGACTTTTATTTACAGCCATTTCCATGTTCAGCAGTCCATGCAATCATTTAGAACTGTAAGTGTAACTAAATCCCAACCATCAAGGGCCATTTTCATAGCAGATCATATGAATCACGTTGGTGGTTTTGACAACAACACACAAACTGTGTGATTGGAGGACTTGACAAAGCCAGTCTACATAATCTCTAGATATATATTAATATTTTTTACACTCTGTATTATGCCGGCTTACCAGGCGGCACGCCCTCACATGATCTCGTGTTCCAGCCACCCCGCTGTTTCATGAGGCTTTGGGCTTACTGGCAGAGGGACGGGGGAGATGAAGCACCTGAGTGTGCTGAGCTCCGGAGAGTGCTACTCTGCCCTGCGACAGATAAGCCTCCCGTCTCCGCCAGCCTCCTTCGCCACGCGCTCATCCCTCAGCGAAGAAGATTGAAAAGAAAGATTTCCCGGAAAATTTCAAAGCAGCAAACAGGATCAACAGCTTAGACGGCTTTTCACTTCTCAGCAACTTCCTCGCTCCTGATGTTTATGCTTTTTTTCCTCTTCTTTTTTTAAAAGGAGGATGCAGCTGTGTGTATGTGTGGGTGTGTGGGTGTTTATGTGCGCGTGTGTATGTGTGTGTGGCTGTGTGTGGAAGAAAGGGTGGTCTAGTGAGGGAATTTATTCCTCTGTGTATTGGTGTGTAAAAGATGCCAGAATGCTGTCTTTCACTTCACTGATGATGTGCAGCAGCCACATGAAGCGGGAAAATAACCTCCCCCCCACCCAGTCTCTCTAACAAACACACACACAGACGCTGTAACTCTTGCCCTTTTACATCACACACTTTGTGACATCCATATAAATATACCCACTCAGTACATTATTACTTTAAAAAAGGCCATTACATTAGGCTTCCCTCTTATGTCACTTTTATGGCTGCCGCTGTCGTCGTGTGAATGCAAATGAGACTGTGGGTATTCGCCAGATGCTCAAACACCAGCTACCTGGAGAAGAAGGCTCACACCTCCCTGTGCCAAAGCCTAGCAGCCGTGCGCTGATTCCTCTTCCTGCCTCGATGTTGTTTGCTGGAGTAAAACAGGCATGCGGCAGTCCTCGCTGTGAAGCATTGAAGTGGCTTCCCAGATGTTCTCCGTTTGCAGAGGACGAATTTCTAATGGTGGTAAATTCCACGTCGCTGCCAGCAGCCGTAAACAGATCGATGGAAAAGAGAGGAGGGCTCAAGGGAACAGGATCAACTTGGCTGTTGACGGAGACCACAGCAAGAGGGTCAAACAGCTAAAACAAGAAAAGGTCTGAGCAACAAACAGTCCAGTGTGATCTTAACTGAATCCCAGACCAAACACACTGCACTCTCAGAAAATAGAGTACCTTGGTGTACCTTTAGGGGTGCAACGGCTTGTCTGGAACACCTCACTTAGGAAGCATTCTCTTTAGATGCCTCAACCTCCTCAGCTGGCTTTGATGTGGAAGAGTAGCAGTTCAACTCTCAGTCACTCTTTAATGACAGAGATTGTCACCTTACCTCTAAGAGGGAGCCTGGACACCCCTGGAAGGAAACTTATTTCAGTCACTTGTATCCACAGTGTCATTCTTTTGGTCACTCCCCACACCTCATGGGCATGGGTGAGGGTAACAGTGTAAATTGGTCTGTCTTCACCACAGCAGACCTGCGCAGCATCCTCATTAACATCTCTTCCTTCTTTCCAAGGAGTAAAAGAGTTTAGCCACGATAATAAAGAAGCAATTGTCACTGCCCAGCAGTCTGGGAAGTGCTAGAAGGCTGTTTCCAGACAATTTGAAATCCATCATTGTACAGTGAGGAAACATTTATTCACAAGTGAAAAACACTCAGTTGTCAGTCTTCCTCAGGAGTGGACATCCCAGGAAATTTGCCCAAGATCAGACTGTTACATCTTGGGTAAGCCCAAATATTTTTTAGCCGTAGGACCTGAATTCCTTTAAAGTCAAACATTGTCCGTCTAGCAGCTAAAGCTTGGCCTAAATTGGGTCATGCAACAGGACATTGATCCCAAACACAGCAGCAAATCTACAACAGAATAGCTGAAAAATAAAAGAATGAAGGTGCTGCAATAGTCCAGTCAGTCCTCAAACAGACTGAAATGCTGTGGATAAATGAGTGCCTGCACACCTTTAAGACCAGATTGTTATTTTTTAGATAGATAGATAATCTGGTGGGCAAAATTCAAAAGTTCTTTTCTGACAGGGTTGAATAGCCCAGCAACCAAATGAGAGGATCCATCGTTTGATGTTTTTTTTCTAAGGACTATTGGACAAATTTGCTCTTTGATGACCAGTTGGGTTTCATCTTCATTTTCAGAAGTCTAAAGGACTTCTTTCCTGCTCCAAAAAAGGCTTTATTGCCAAGAGGTAGATGAGAAGATTCAACAATCCTTTGAACACATATCAGGCCATTCCCTGATGGGACACTAAAGGCTGTTTTTAATTTTTTGTTACATGTGAAGTAGTCCCAAGACCACCAAACAGGCTGGTATTTAAAATTAGTGGAGCACCCCTTTAATGAGCTGCCGTATATGACCCTATAAAAGAAGCAGTGCAGTACCCAATCAGGGAGACAGAGAGAGTGTGTGTGTGTATGCAGACCTACTCATCTAAACTGAACGATCATGATCACAGGAAACCAAAAGCTAAAATGCAGAATATATAAAACAATATATATAAAATGGGATAAAACTATGCCAGCTATCTCAAGCTGCCGTCAGAGCGTGCCTCATTATGCATCATCAGCGTGATAATATTTTTTAGAAGTTTTTTGGCTGGCCCTCATTTTCTCCACAGCTCTTCAAAGGCCCGTGCGAGGGCCACGACTTAGCTTTAAAAGTTAGTATTATGCTACGTCCACACGTACAGGGGTATTTTTGAAAACGCAGCTTTTTCTGTGTGTTTGGGCCTTTCGTCCACACGTAAACGGCGTTTTGGGTCACTGAAAACGGAGATTTTTAAAAACTCCTGCCAGGGTGGAGATCTTTGAAAACTCAATTTTTGCATTTACGTGTGGACGAGAAAGACAGAGATTTAGTCATGCAACGTCAAAGATGTGTGCCTTTTCTGACGTCACGCTGTGCGACACCATATTGTTTATATGAGATTAATTTCTACAATGGCGGATAGAGACAAAATGCTGTTGCTGTTAATCTTACTATCTGCAGTTTTTACACACTTACATATACACGCAGTTACTGTCCCTCCATTTAGAAAGACAGAAGCATCAGAGTGAACTTCTACATTCAGCACAGACGCTCTCACAACCCAAGTCCCAACGCCAACGCCGTCATCGGTTTTGATTACATTAATTTAAAAAAAAATAAATTTATGTATGCTGCATGCATTTTGTCCATTCCTAAGTTGTGAGTCTACACCAGCCAAAATACTGTTTTTAGTAATTAACATTTGAAATGATGAAGGCACTTGAAAAGTAACACAAAATTAGCTGCCTTTTCAGAAAAACACGAAAACTTTTCAGAAGTACTTAAGGTTTTGTGAGGGCACAAAACTCTGTTTACTCTTTCCCTTCCAGGCTTCTAGACTTCTGATTGGCCAACATTTCTACACAGTTAGGATTTGCATGTTCTTGACAGCGTTTGACTTTGTTTTGGTGTTTACATGTGGACGGAGATATTTTTCAAAACTGCACGTGTGGACGGGATTTTTTAAAAAAAACGAAAACGGAAAATCTCCTTTTTCAAAAATACCCGTGTACGTGTGGACATAGCAATAGATTTATGTTAGGGTTTGGCACGTTTTTGGGGGTGGGTCAATTCCTGCCCTCGCAAAGATGGCTGAGCATTAGCCGTGGGTGTAGTCCCTCCGCCTACACAGTGTGGAGCAGCTACAGTTCATTCTGGGGCAGAGGCTGGTAACGGAGGAAAATTTTAATCCAAAATTATGAAATTGAAATGAGCTCAAACGCTGGTCCTCGGCAGTATACCCACCAAGTTAGAAAAAGACCAGAAGAAAAGTCAGAGAGAAAATTCTGGAATTACTAGTAAGATGCTGGATGTCGTTGGGCAGTCTGAAACACCATTGTTTATTAAGAAACCCCCCCCAAAGTTCTGACTGCTATATAAGTCAAACGCTTGCTATCAAGACGGAGCTGCCAATTTCTATAAGGATTCTGAGGAGAAAGACTGCGGCTGGGAAACGAAATCCTGCTGCTTGTTCTGCTTGTTATTTGGGCTGTGGGCAGCTCCAGCTGACCTGTGCTGACCTCTGGCTGTATGTGCTGCACACACTGAGCTGATGCTCTTCTTTTCAGGCTCTGTTTTCGGCTTCCTCCTCCTCCTCCAGAGCTCACTGAGAGAGTGCCCCTATGCCCCAGCAAGCCCAGAGCTACACATACATCCATGTTAAAATTCAGAGAAGTTAACACGTTAATGCTTAGTCTGTGAGTGTGAGTGAGAGAGAGATAGAGAGAGACAGAAAAAAGATGTGGGGTTTGATGTTTAGTCAAGCGAATCCCTTCGCTGTGAGATGTGTGGACAGGTTGAAGACTCGACATGCTGCGTGCCGTCTGTTGAGTGTGTGAATGTGGAGAACCGGCCCTCTGACAGAGAGATAATTAGAAACGTAAGCATCGCGCCGTGATTTCATTCAGTCTCCGGGAGGATTTGCAGCCATTTCCTCGTTCCCTACCTTTGTCTGATCACCACTCCCTCTCCCCTTCGTGTGCTCTGGCGCCCTGCTTGACCTTGTATTATTCTAATTATTCTCATTACAGTGTGGCTTTTGAGACCTCCTGCAGCAGGTTCTGTGCTAACAGTGGAGTTTCGGCCGACCTTGGAAACAGCGGGAGGATGATGGCTCATTTAAACGTGGCCATCCTCGATTTGTGTGCACGTGTGGGAGGACGAGGGGAAGGGGCGGGGAAGGTGGGTTGCGGGCTCACTCTGGGAGCTGGTTTGTCTTCTGCACAGGTAATTAATACGCTTATTAACTCCTCTGCTCAGATTATACTCAAAACCACAAGGAGAGAGTGGTGGGGGCGGAATATCTTAATGGAATTCATGCTGCTTTAACTCACAGGGTTGAGCTTGATGGTGGAAGGGGGAAGAAAAAAGTAGTTAAAGTTTAAAGGTGACTGAATCACTGAATCATTTCACCGAGTGTGCTGTGTTTATGGCAGAGGTATGCATACGGCGCAGTTGGGCACGCTGAAGTGTGCTTAACCTATAAATGAGGACGAGCTCGATCTTGTATTTCACTGGAGAGTGACGAGGGAGCTGAAATGGGCCGAAAATGGCATAATCAGTGGGCTAGTTTGCCAGGCAGGAGAAGGTAAACAATATTCAGTGCTATGAAAAAGTATTTGCCCCTTTCTTGATTTCTTAGGGGTTTTTTTGCATATTTTTCCGTGCTTAAATGTTTCAGCTCATCAAACAAATTTTGCTACTACACAAAAATACATTTATTAAGGGAAACAAGAGATCCAAACTTACCTGGCACTGTGTGAAAAAAGTAAGTCCTCCCACCCCTTCTTATTAAGTCATCATCAACCACAGTTTTTTGGAGAGCTGTGTTCAATTTCTCTAGACACACCAGGCCTAATTACTGCTAGACCTGCTGAATGAAGAAATCACTTATACTCAACAAAAATATAAACGCAACACCTTTGTTTCTGCTCCCATTTTCCATGAGATGGACTTAAAGATCTAAAATTCATTCCAGATACACAATATTACCATTTCTCTCAAACATTGTTCACAAATCAG
>VVHJ01040814.1:0-20888 GCA_015107715.1 Tylochromis polylepis | reverse complement strand
AGTGACGTTGGTATCCTGTTTTATTTTGAAGAGCATGGTCAGAGGACGTGAACGGTGTTGTGACTGGTATCCTGCTCTGAGAGAAGTTGTGACGGACAGTATGAGAAGTTTGTGCAAGTGTGTATGTTTGAATTGGACTATCTGCTCAACAGTCTTTGTCGATGTGCACATTTTGCAAACTGTCTGTGAGAAGCTCAGGACATTTCTGCTTGAAATCCACCGAGCAGCTGTTGAATTTTGTTTAGTTCAAGAGCCCGCGCCTTCTTGGAGATGTAGGCTGATGTAGTCTGCTTTCCTTCACACATAACTGTTTCGTTACAGAAAACATGGCCTCCACCCTCTGGAAACATGGGACTACAGAGCCTATACATGTAGAAGCATTATAAAAACTACATTGAAAATGAGTCTAAGTTTGACATTGAAAAGACGTCCACAACAACCACATCTGGACCAGAATTAGCTCATATTCGAAGGTCCTGGGGACGTCAATACTGGACATTCGGGAGACGGCGTAAAAAAGACGTCATCTGGCGTTACAGTCTGCACCTTCAGGGGACCAAAATTGGACGTACAAAAAGGACCAAGAAAAGACGTTGTTTCAATGTATCTGTGTTTAGTGGGCAGCCTTCAATTTCATTTCAGTTGCACACCTGTTAACTTTTCTGAATGTTTTCTGTACTTCTCTTGCTAGTATATTGATAACAGCTGCCCAGTCTCTTCCTCCTCACATGCCTTTCACCTCTCCTCTTCCTTTTTCTTCAGCCATTAGTAGCACAGTTTCCACTGGCACCCTGTTGGCCAACAGCACTGGAGGCCGTTGTTGTTAACCTGGGCCCTGACTCATCCAGTATGGAAATCTCTTTTTTTTTTATGAGCCAAAGTTGCCTTTTTGGTAGATCCCACTAGTATAGTCGTCTCCAGGATAACATTTTGCCACGATGACACACAAGACTGAAATTGTGCAAATAATGTCAGCTCCATAATCACAGCTGGCAATAAAATTATTTTGTAGAGCCTTCATTTCTCAAAGCTTTAGCTAGAGAAAAAAGGATCTTCTTGATTAATCACTTAACACACAATCTGGGACCAAGATAGCATTTGCAGGTGTGTATGACTGTGTGTGTTTGGCTGCGCTTACGTGCGTGAGAAGAAAACGGGGAAAAAGAGAGAGAGGGAGCTGCAGACAGAGAGACATGAGCCAGCAGCAGCACTAGATTACATTAGCAAGGCATGAGGCAGTGAGAAGGTCAGTGAATCAGATACCGGTTCAATATAGCAGCACACAGCTCTGAGGGCAGGAGCTGAGCTGGTCTGCTATCCAAGCGGATTTCTGAGGAAGCCTTGTCGCTGCAAATGCATTTAAGAAATTTGACCATGTTGAGAGCGGACAGAAGAGCTGACTTCTGAAAATGGCATCACATCCATGTCTATCTCTGAGGGCGTATAGGAACTTTGTTGCCAAGTAGATGTATGAATTAAGAATACAGAGGAGCTGTTTTGGTGTTTTTGTTGTTTTACATAAAACAAATTACACCTGCATACTGTCAACTTTGTGCTTCTACGCGTCTACAGCATGTATAGATGTTTGCAGCATTTTGCTGATCTTGTAAGATGCTTGTGGCCTTTGTAGAAAACCGATGAACAACTCAAATTTGATAGATTACATTATCAAAGTGAAGTGATGCCCACAGTACATCCTGCACAATTTTGGCTGCACTACAATTTTTAAAAATCAATTACAGCTACATCTAGCTATGAGCCGTGCTGTGAATGAATCTAGGTTTTGAGTGGCTATTAAGTCTCTCATAGATCATATTGACTTAGATATGGTCCCTCTAACTTTTAATGGCCGGCACTTACAGTAGATGGGTAGTTCAGCACTCTTAGCCCATTATACTGTTAGTGGACACACACTGCAATCAGGAGGGTCAAAGATTTTAGTGTGCTCCATCAGTGAAGTGCACTACTCAGTTGGATTCTAATTGACCTGCTGTAAAAGGAGTGGACAAGCTAGACCTCTCCCAGTCAAAAGTAATAATCACTAATTGTCAAATCTGCCAGTAGGGGAAACCATATTACATCTATGATTACAGAAGTCCAGATCATTCACAGATAAATTCATGGATTCGCTTACATTTTATTAGCATAAAATGAAATAAGAGTAGATAAAAATATCCGATTAGGACCGCATAGCTTAAATAATTGAAAGATAAAATGGGGACATTGCACTTCTATCAGCGATATGTAGAGAGACTGTAAACAAAATAAGATTGTTCTGGGGGTGGGGGCATCCAACCACAACATCCAACAGCATTTTACAATGCACTGCTGCAAAATGTGCCAGTTAGCATTTTAAAATGTGTGAATTTTGAGTTGTATGAGTTCAAGAAAAAGAGCAAGGGGAAAATACCTTCAAATGACTGACTGATCCATGCTTCTTATCATGCTGACGATGTAGAAGGGGTTGTATTACACTTTAAGCAAATATACAGACAGCAAATATTCCCATGCAATGCACACACACTGATGAATTTAAAGTATTGTTTATCTCACACACAGTATGTCCAGTTATTTGCAGTGTTTGAAATTTCCTGTTTCATGATAACAAAGGACAACGCACAGACTGTGCAATCATAGTGAAATCTAATACACGTGACATTTCAGAGGCAAGATTCAAGGATATTTTTACTGAGATTATTGACTGTCATGAAAAAAAATCACAACTATGTAAATGTTTGCGCTTTAAAGCTCAGTTTTAGTGTTGGCCATTGAACCATTAATGAATATATTAGTTTTTTTGCTAGCAAACAAAATCCCAATCTGTGAATCAAGTGCCGTGTCCTCAGTTGATTCAGTTCAACCAAAGGTGCTTTGTTGGCACAACAGTTTGTCTAAACAACATTGCCAAAGCATCAAAATACAATTCACAACAGAATGAGCTCAATAAACAACTGTACATCATGCATGTGTATGTGTCCAGGTCATTCAGTCTGGCATTATTCAATTCCCTGTCTTCTTCTCCAAGGAGTATTTTTAATTTGGAGATGTCATTTAGCTCACTGAAAT
The DNA here is from genome assembly GCA_015107715.1 of Tylochromis polylepis. Lineage (NCBI taxonomy): Eukaryota > Metazoa > Chordata > Actinopteri > Cichliformes > Cichlidae > Tylochromis > Tylochromis polylepis. The sequence continues at coordinate 17,822 of VVHJ01040814.1, read as the reverse complement.
TTGGACTCGCAAAACTGAATTGGTGAAAGTAATCATTCCTCAACAACCAAAGGACCCCTTTTGAGCAAGTATTTGGTGATAGTAGGAAGGAAAAACTCCCTTTTAACAGGATGAAACCTCTGACAGAACAGTTGGGGGTAAGAGGAATTGTATCTCACCTGCCAAACAGTTTCTTTTGGTTACCATGACTTTTTGTGTCTTTCTTGTTTGATCGCTTGTTTGTATTCACTGAGGATGTGAACACTGGTTTCACACTGGGATCCATTTGCTCATTACTCATTGCTTTGAAGCTGACCTATCGGTTCTTATATTCCAGTACAAGCAAGAGTGGCCCACAGACTGGTTGTACCACGTACTTTGTACACTTCCCCATTCGACAAGAGACGCTCTGCAGGTGGAAGGGCCAAAGCTGCCAATGGACTGCTAACGTACTACCATCATTAAAGTTGAGAAAACTTTATTCTGCTTCACGTTGCCAGTGTTTTTTATCACCGACTTTCTATGGTCTCTGGTCACCTCATCACTGCGCTTCCTGTGTGGATGCAGCTTAAGAGATATTCTGCCAATTCATATTCGGGCGATGCCAAAGTATTCAAAATTGCCTTCGTGGTATACATCACGCTAGTATAGGTGTCTCCAGGATAATATTTTGCCATGATGACACAAACACACAAGACTGAAATTGTGCAAATGATGTCAGCTACATGATCACAGCTGGAAAGGATTTGGTAAGGAAATGCTTTCTTGTCTTAATTTCTCAAATTTAGCTAGAGAAAAAAGGATCTTGTTGATTAATTGGTTCACACATAATCTGGGACCAAGATAGCATTTGCAGGTGTGTATGACTGTGTGTGTTTGGCTGTGCTTACATACATAAGAAGAAAACAGAGAGAGAGGGAGCAAGATGACATTCTTGTCTCCTTTGGTTTCCTTGATTTGTGTTATAATTTGGTTTATCCTCAGTGGCGTTTGGAAACCAGTGTCATTGTGAGGTGCTTGTGTGGAGGCACAAAAATCGCCATCTCAGCACCAACTGACACAGGGGACTCTTTTCTGGGTTCATCTCGGTTTTGGAGAGTTTTGGAATTGAGGGTGCTTTGGGGGCTGGATTTAAGGTTATTAAAAAATACAGTGCAGTCTTTTGGATGTTGATTGTCAGTGAATATCTGCCTAATCCTGGTCAATATGCATTTGTTGGTGTTTTCCTGGGTTTGTTATTATTGTGTCCTGTTGCTCCTTTGATAAAAACATATATAAAAATGTCACCAAAATATCCATTTAATTTGCTCTTTGCGAAATTCAGTATACATATCCACTAAAATGCTGTGACACAGTTAGCAGGTGTAATGATATGAAGTTCTACTGTATGGTGTATTGTTACATGTCTAAAGACAAAGTTTGGGTTTTCAGGAATATTGCATTGTTTTGAGAGGAGAGTTCAGTTTTGGCCTGGAAGATTTTTGAGTAGCTTGTGCCATTATGGACTTTTGCTTAAAGATTTCTCAAATGGAGGCATAATTTTATTAAATGTGTTTTAACAATCAAGGAAAACCCCAGTGCACTTTTCATTTATGTTTTATCTCTTTCTTTTGGACACTTGTGGTAGTCTGTATTTACTGTATGTAAGTGTTATAGCCACTGTTATTCAGTACTGGTTTTTTTAGATGCGAAGTGCATTTTCCATCATTTTTCTTTAGAGGTACATGCCCTGACCACTTTCTCTTTTATTTATTTAATTTTAATGTGTAGTGAATCCCCTGCAGTGCTTTTGTTTTGACGAGCTGTGTGTGATCTGTGTGATCTACAACTGTTTTGAGGAGAGGAGCCAGAAAAGTTAATCATTTTGTGGATGGAGTTTGAAAATTACATTTTGTTTTTACAGCTCTGAAAAAAATCGCTAAAGGGTTCGAGAAGTGTGTCTTGGCTATTTTGGCAAATTTGTTGCAAGAATCCTGTCCTAGCAATTTTAGGTTAATTACTCAGACAGTAACCACATTAATATAGAATTCACTGAATTTTATTTACTGTTAGACACATTTTTATGAGCAAAATATTGCAGGATGATCATATCAGCATGATATGATTCCATCAAAAGCGCATATGTGATACCATGTCTTTTGTAGATGGGAAACCCAAATAAGCTTTAAGTGTAAATCCTTACATCAAACTGACAAATGTTATGCATGTCTAATCAGGTCCTGCAAAACACACCAAAATATTAGAAAATTTCCAAATACATACATATTGTTTGTTCTATATACAAGGCAAATCCATTGCAATAAGGTTTAGCATTACATGTAAATATGCATAGTATAAGATCGGATGCAACGGGAAGAGGGAAATGTATTTTTTCCTTAAACTGTTACGCAACATTCTTCAAACAACAAAAATGCCGTAAACGAGTACAAAAGAAGTTAGACTCAGTCTTGCCTTCATTGTGTCACCGGCTCTAAGACATTCACATCATACTCAATGTTGTCTTGAGCTTGAACCCGGCGGCCTGGAAATTATCTCCTGGAAAGTGTCTGAGTGCAAAGCAGTGCGTTGTATTCACAGCTTTGCAAAAAGTCTGTTATAGAGCTGGCTGTAAAGCAGAGCACTTTGACTTGGGATTCACAGGAAATGCATTGGCTACAAATTTTAACAATTTCAGAGATAATGCTTCAGCAATCATTCTGAGTGTTTAAACAGTTAAAAAAAAAAAAACCCTGCAGTTTATGGACGAAGATGCCCTGAGAAATGAGAGATTGGATCTGGGTCAGAAAATACGAATCACTGCTTAGGCTTGGTAATATAAGTGATTACCAAGTATAACTGTATAACTTCTTTATGAAGAATAAATGCTTTATTATGCCTACGTAGATTATAAATAGTTTGAACTTTCAAATTTCTTGCTACACTTGGTTTTGTATTTAGTCACAGTTTTTGTCCTTTAAGCAGAGCTGTTGGCCCAAACGATTGCAAGGAAATTGCGCCTTATCCCAATTTTCTGCTTGTTTAGTATAAACTAAAGGACGACCACAGAAGGAATACATGGCCAAGCTGGTTGGGCTCAGATTATATTTGGTTAAAATAAACAATAGTTGTTGTTTTTTTGGCATAAAACTCATTGAGAGATTGAAAGACAACAGTGCATCACTCTTATCTTTCCAAAAGAAGTTACACATTATTAGCACTCTCACTGTTTTTGTCTCTTACACGTTTAGATCTAAATAAAACGTTCTGCTGTGCTCAAGAAGAAGGGTGATGTGCAGAGCTGTAGCAGCTACAGAGGGATAAAGCTGATGAATCATACCATGAAGGTATGGGAAAGAGTCGTTGAAGCTTGAGGTGATGATCAGCAAGCATCAGAATGGCCTCATGCTGAGAAAGAGTACTACAGATGTGATGTTTGCTTTGACAGTTTTGGTGGAGAAGTATAGAGAAGGCCAGAAAGAACCCTGATGTGTCCCAAGAGAGCAACTGTGGCACTGCATGAGGAACGCAGGAGTGGCAGAGAAGTATGCAAGGGTGGTGCGGGACATGTATGAGGACAGTGAGACAGTGGTGAGGTGTGCAGTAGGAGTGACAGATGGGTTTAAAGCTCTGAGCCTTGTTTGCAGTTGTGGTGGACAGGTTGACCAGTGAGATCAAATGGGAGTCTCTGAACAGAGCCTGGAGATGTGGAGGTATGCTCTGAAGAGAAGAGGATTGAACGCAGAGTAGAGAGTAGAGATAGTGAAGGTGGGTAACTACAAATACCTGGAGCCAACCATGCAAAGCAATGGACAGAGCACAAGACAGGTGAAGAAGAAAGTGCAGGCAGGGTGGAGTGGCTGGAGACGAGTGCCAGAGGTGATTTGCAACAGGCTAAGCAGGTTGGAGACAAAGTTAGAGAGCCAAGGTTGTGATTGTTTGGACATGTGCAGAGGAGAGATAGTGGATATACTGGACAAAACACATTGAATACAGAGCTGCCAGGAAGGAGGAAAAAGACCACAGAGATGATTCATGGATGTAGTGAGGGAGGACATGCAGAGGGTTGTGGTGACCCCTAAAGGGAGCAGCCAAAAGAAGAAGACGAGGAAAAAAGTGTCATGCCAGAGGCAATTCCAAAGGTGTTCAGTTAGGTTTACATCTAGTAAATATGAAAGGCATAGCATATGGTGGTGGCGGCATTGTTATAGTGGAAGAGACCTCTCCTATTTGAATAGAAAGGTGATCTCAAAACACTACTGATTTGTAGTCACCTTTCCCTCTAGGAGAACAAGTGAGCCAAAACCATATACAGTAGGTGTGTGCGTGTGTGTGGATTAGAATCCAAAGTGCTGACTTCAGAATGATAATTATAGCATATAGTTTAGCATGTTAAGTAATCCATTAGCTCCTCTGAAAAAACTTCAGCTGATAGCGAAATTGTCAGTCTGAACTACTGAACAAGCAGCTACTTGGATCTGAGATGAAAGTCATATTTTCTCCACTAAGGAAAAGGGCCTTAACATTTTTCAAGGCAAGCATCTCTGTAATTGTTAAGTTTGTGTGTGTGCATGTGTGTGTGTGTGTGTCCCTGCTGATAGAAGCATGTGGCAGACGTTGTCATTGTTTGTGTGTGAATGTGTATTTGGCGTGCTGGGCCATCGTTGGAAAGCAGAGCGAGAATCCTAGAAGCTGTTGGAAGGAGATGATTGGCTTCAGAACGTGGTGGGCCCTTTGTGACAGATGGTTGGGTGCTGGGCTTGCAGAGCCGAAATCACCCACTCACACATATGTGGACTAGCACAAGCCTACACACACACACACATATTCAGGACAGCTTTTAAAATGCCCACACATACATGTTTGCATGTGAAGCTGTACAAAAAGGTGTGTGGTCTTTCTGTGTATACATCGGTGGTAATAAGAACATGGAAACCAACCAGGAACGTTTCACATGTATAAAAGCTCTTAAAAATACATATTCATAGAGAAATGACACTCAACAGAGAGGCAAATAAGTAGACACGCAGCCTGACAGTAAGACAGATGCACAGACAAACATTCAGGCAGACGGGCACGAATTTGGGAAATGGCATGAAAACAATATGTGCTCCAACCAGTGCCAGTGTTTTGGTTTTGCTAGGGGTTTGCAGCCTTGGGTTGAACACAATAAAGCTTTGCTGTGTGTCTCTCTGAACAAACAGGAGGGGATCTGGTGCCTGCTGCTTCTGCTAGCCAATACTGCTCTCACTGTCACCGCCACCATCATCACAGCCATCAGCGTCATAGCAACAAATAACACCACTCTGCTTGCCATAGGAGTGCACACCATTACTAATGCCAAAATCAAACATCCAGGCAGCGCTTGTAAAACAGTCAGAAAGAGAAACAAGGCAACTACAGGTATGTTTAGTCATGGACAGTGCATAATTTATTGTACATAGAACCTGAGGCAGGGATACTGAGGAGGAGCAGCTCAATTAGGAATTCAAACACAAATTATGTAAACTCTGTAAATCATTCCAGATTTTTTTTAATATCAAGATATGAGCAGTTTGGCTCAGATGATCATGAAAAAAGAGAGATCCTTGAATGAAATATTTCTTATTAGAAGACAAACTATAACTGCAGACAAAAAAGGAGGAATTCACCTCTCTTCATCAGCCTATATATGTATGTATGTTGTTGAGGTGGAAGGAAGTTCAGTATGTAACCCTCTGAATTGTGTTAAATTAATTATTTTTTTGAAAATGAAAAAATATACCTTACACATGCACTCTGAAAAATGTTTGAACGTTTTTGTGTTGAGTGTCACGTCTATTTGATTTATAGCCTATAGCACATTTAGAGGCACAGCATTTCCATTCCACGTCTCCAAAAAACACAGTTTTAAAATACATGAAAAGCTGAAAGGCTTGTTTTGTAGTACTAATTATTGTACTACTGTAGCAAATTGATGATGATTCATCTCATAAATCATGACACACTGCTCTCCCATATGAGCTGCCTTTATAAGTTAAAAGTACTGATATCTGTATCTGTATCGGTAATACTGGGGCTGTATTTATTTGGCATTGGACTGATACTAAAACTTACTGTACTGGACAGCACTAGTAGATTGGCTCTTAATTCACACATGCCAATAAACCTATAAACCAACTTCAACATCTGATGATTATGTAACACTCACTGACCCATCACTGGCTCATTTACATGGCTAAATTGCTCAAGACAGATATTCTTAACAAATTATTCCTACAAAAAAGAAAACCCCTCCGCTTAGTTTACCCCAGTAAAGTCAAACCAGCACTATAAAAGTCAGGACATGCTGGACAGACCCATTACATACATTTGACCTGCATGGAGGCTCAGAACCTGTTCATAGATCGAGCCTGCTCAGTGCTCTGTGTATAATTTATTTAGCACAGATTAAAAGTTTTACAGTTTTCCCACTGTCATGGTTGACTACAATGGTCCAGCTTTCATAGTTGGAAATCAGACTTGAGGGGGCTTTCAAACTGAAAATAATATTCAAGCCTGTAAAATAATAAAAGAGACTGTAACAACTTATGACTGTGTATTTGCTTTAACCCACTCAGCTGCTTTGATGTTGACTGCATCATAATGCTAGCATAAACAAACAAACCCGGGATAGTAGGTGAAGCAACGTTACCTTAGCAATGGCAAATCATAGCAAATAAGCACCTGCAGAAAAACAGTTTAATGTGGTGAGTAAAGTGGTGACTATGAAAGTGGTCCTCACCCACATTGTTGCAGGTACATCTAATTACAATTGTGTATTCTATTAAATGAATGTGTTGCAGTCATGTTAGTGTAGCACTTTTGTCTGTTTATTGTTTTTTTATTTTTAGAAGTAAAAGATGGATTTATTCTGAAATCAACAAACAAGCACCTTTTAAAAAAACAAACAAAAAAAACTAGCAAAACAAACAAAACTGATCTGCTTAGCTCCTTAAATACAACAACTACAACAATAACCTCCAATCAGCTCTCTGTCATCAGGACCTTTAAAGAAAAATTTGCAGCAAGTTAGCAAGTTAATAGATACATCTTTTTTTTTCTCCACTAATTTACTTCAATAAGATGTTCTTCCTTAAAGCATAAGTGAAATAGAGAGCAAGCTCTTCTTTCTTAATGGAGAAAATCAAATAGGGGGACCTAAAATAAGGCTCCATGTCCAGAGTCAAGCCTAATATATTTTCCATTTCTGATAATATATAAGACCAGTATCTTTGCAGCTTACGATGTGACCAAAGATAATGAGTTAGGGTACTAATGTCAGTCTTGATTATAGCACTTTAAAAAAAAAAAAAGCACACATTTACAAAATGCTTTGCATTGGAGATAAAAATACACACATTAAAAAGTCCCAAAATACAGTTCAGTGAATATATGCTGTGTGTACAATCACACATACCTTGGCATGAAAAATATCCAAAACTGAAGAGCATGTGGTCAGAAACAACTAAAACAAGTCCCAAATGTTTATGAAAATACTATGAAAAATTATTTTTGGAAGACAACGGATTCAGAGAGCTGATGCACTGTGGAGGGCTGTATAACAGTTTAGAAGCTACATCATCAAGCGCTGCTGCCTCTTGAGTTTAAAACAAATTGACCTAAGGTCAACAAGTATCCTGGAAGGCTTTCAGTGTTTTACAGTTATGTCTATATAACTATAGAAACATTGAATGGCTTTGAAACAGCCCTCAGCCAGAAATTAAAAAATTAAACAAGGAATAAAGTCTCTCAGTGATGCTCATTACAGAAAAACAGGAAGTTGTGCAGAGTTGGTCTCAGAGACCGTTTTACTATCTGCACTCAGAGGTCAAAGCCCTGTTGGAAGGATGTCTGCTGATCTTTGAAAGGGCTTGCTGTTTTATAGCTGATTGGTCAGTTGGCTGGTATCTCAAACAAAACCTGTGCAAGAGGACATTTGCTGTTGCAAATTAGTAGAATATAAATACATTAGGAGACATGCACAAACTGCATGTAAATGGATTTACAGATTCCTATGACCCTACCAGATTTATTGGAAATGAAAATGAACATTGATAGCATCAGTTTCGTTTCCAAGCATCATGCCATGAACCTTATCTTGGTGGAAAATTTAGTACAAATGTACTACGTCTAATGGAAAAGTATTTGGGGTTTTTTTGAAATAGAAACTAAAAACTCTCATATCTTGACCTATATACAACCCAAGAGAGCCCAACAGTGTCTTCATTCTAAACCTTATTTCCTTTTTCTGTGACAGCTAATGAGAAAAAGTTAAATACACGCTGATAAAAGCTGATAAACCATATGCCAATGACAAGAAAAGTACAACAACCAGGATAACAGAAAAGGACCGGACAACAAAGGCAAGAATCACAGCAACACACACGAGGGAAAACAGATAAAGTGAGCGAAAAAAAAGGCTTTTTTCTTATTTCTAAAATTTGTGTCTCCTCATCTCCTCTGTCTTCTGTCCTCAGACAAACCAGAGAGGAGGACTACCGGATGAGTTAAAATCAAGGCTGCACAGGTGTATCTTTTGTGCATGGATACACAAAGAATAGACTTTTTTACCTTTAGCGTATAACAGAGGCATGGCAGACAGCTGGAACACAGGAGGACTCTTTAAACAGCTAGTTGTTTTAATTTTTTAAAGATGGTCACATTTTCAAACCTTCTGCCTTTCACTGTCGCTGTGTATGTGATTTAAAGAAGGTCACATTGCACCATGCTGTAAATTTAATTAAAAGCATCCATAAATATAAAAAAGCGTTATGGGCACTGCTACATCTGAGATCATAAAATACGACTCTAGCTGGGCTATAACGAAAAGAATTATGACGCATCTTTGTCAAACATCATATTTAATTGAACTAAATTTAAAACGAGTCTGCAAAGTAAGAATGCCTCATTTTGTTAAATGCCTCCGTCCTAGAGTTTCTTCCTCACCTACTTTTCTGACGTCTCTCGTGGGAGGACAAGAGTTAAGGAGAAGAGTTTGGGAAATGAGAAACAGAGGGATGATTGAGGAAACAAGACAGGTTTTTTTTTTTAGACTGAAGAAGTCACTTGGATGAGTGACGAAACGCTTCTCCCATTGAAAATGCTATGTCCAGATGAACAGAATCAACCTTTTGGGACAACACAGGTTTGAACAATTAAGGTCGAGCTTGCTTTGAATAAATGTACCTAAAAACTGATGGAGTACTTTTAAACATCACAGTTCCTTGTCACATCACTCAGTTACACAACTGAAAGCTCACAATGTAGATGATTACATTGGCGCTAGCTCAGTGGGCCCCCTACATTATGAGAACGGCAGCAACAGTCACAGCTGCAAAAATAACACATTTAGCATTAATAATGATGCTAATTGGGCCAAAGAAGAACTTCAGCCAAAGACTGCATAGGGACAGCTGCTTGGGCTTATAAAATCCACATGAATCATAGTATCAATTGCACCTTGTTGTTGTTCTTATTACACTTTAGCTCTTGATGCCTCTTCTGTCTATTTTACAGTCAGTAAACCTATTATCAAGTGTCATTTTAGCCCGTTTGCTAATCACTATCTCTGCAAAGACAATACAGCTCCCGTTGCCACTGAAAAGTGGCCAGTGTGTCATCATCTAATCTTTGCATCCACTGCCATTGCCGGCATTATCACAGCCATCACCGTTACAGCAACAACAACACTTCATTTGCCAGAACAATAAAAAAAAATCCATGCAAATAGTACCTTCATTTTTGCGCTCTTGCCAGCAGTCACAATCATCATTACTGATCTGGAACTGACTGGGGGTGGGGGTTGTTGTTTTGTTTTTTTCCTCCATAACAATCTAAGCAATGAAAGCTGTTTTTTATTGTCATTGCGAAAGCTTTTTAAAAGGGTTGTGGGACTTTCAAACTCCACAGTTTTCACATCCACACAAGCTTTGGCCAAGGCCAAAACTCACAAACATGAGAGCCCATCTACTGCAGCAGCGGTCTGCAGTGAGCTGCCGGTGTCTAGTTGCTGACAGAGAGAGAGAACATGAGCGAGAAAGAGTCGAGGATGTCATTGCTGCTTCCACTATCTGTCCTGGCAGTTTTCTTTATTGGGAAACCACACTGTGACTGGAGAATGCCCTCATGATGACAAGAATCTTCCCAGATGAAGTGCCCTTGAGAAAGACATTGAATCCCCACTGGCTCCAGGCAGCAGGAGTGCTGTTCTGCAACTGTGAGTCTGTTTCCTGAGTTCCCTTTGAGAGCTGAGCAAGTGAAAGGGAGATTTTTCATTTTTCTTGCCAGGTGTTTTCATGTAAATAAAACAACAAGCATTTCTGAAAAGCTTAAATATCAAATACTCCGAAAAAGCCTATAGCTTTATATGCAAAGATAAATACTGTGTGTGAAATGTATTCCCTTTTACTGCAGTATGCATGCAGGTTAAAACAAACACAGGGCAGAGACTGTTCTGTGTATTGACTGCTAAGTCATTTGTAATCTTGCTATCATGCAGATCAGATTCTGTGCACCCTGTTTGTTTATCATTTAAATAGTTATATTTCTGTCTTTGCATTAAATGAACATTATGGAATAGTCATCATTATTAGGGTCACTTTGTGAGAGAGAGGGCTTGGTGCATCAAACCAAACTGAGACAGACTCAGATGTTCCCATGGGACTGCGTACATTATTTACACACCATCTGCTGGTCCAGTCATCAGAGGATGAAGTCCTGTCCTGTTTGTCTCTGTTGTATAATATACAAAACAGCTTAGTTAATTTAAAATTACTGTTTTTTGCATGCAAATGAGCAGACTAAGTAAGGAATCTTTCTTACACCAATATTTAAATCTTCATCTGCTTTGATAAATTCTTCAGGTAACCTGTCGGTTTCACCATTAAACTGGATGAAAAACTGATACTGTTATATACCCCTCAAAAATTTGGATCCATCATAAGATAAAATGTGTGTTTGAATTAATTGCTGGTACTTGTTGCACCTTCCTAGCTGGCTGCTTAGCTCTTTGTAACTCACTTATCTTCAGAGGGCACTGTCACTGTAAACAGAGCACAGGTCAGTATATGTTTAATGTATACAATAATGCTGCATTAACCTTAGCACAGTCAGCATTTATCCTACAGCATTAAAGATGAACTATTTGTAGTTCTGTGCCATGAAAACACATTTATGGTTTCCATAGTTTTCCATAGGTAAGGTGGTTATGTCACATTGCATATAATGAGTTACAGTAATTGTTTTCTCACATTGTTGTGCAGTAATTTTGGCCCGCTCTTGTTTATGATGTTTCAGTTCACTGAGGTTTGTAGCCATTCATTTATACACAGCTTTCTTAGGGTCTGGCGACAGCATTTCACTTGAGATACTATATGGAATTTGATTGGGCATTTGTAACATCATAACTGTCATTGTCCTGTTACATGACCAAATTTCTTCCAAGCTATCAGATAGATGGCCTTGACTGTAATATACTTTGGCAAACTGAGGAGTTCATGGTTAACTTGATGACCGCAGGATGCCGAGGTCCTCTGGCTACAAAACAAGCCCAAGTCATCACCTTTCCAGCACCATGCTTGATATGGTATGAGGTGTGGCTGTGCTGCTTTTGGTGCTGTGCATCATGGCCATACAGCTCCGCTTTGGTCTCGTTTGTCCAAGGGACATTAAAGTCTTGGGTTTGTTCAGATGCAACTTTGCAAACATGGCAGCACCGCTTTCAAACAAACCAAACTTGTTCAGTTATACTTGTACGGTCTGACCTTGGGGTGAATTTGCTGAGACACCCACACCTGAATGTTCAGACCAAAACTGCCAAAACTTCTGCTTTATAGAGGTGCTCACACTCACTGATGATCATATGTCTATCAGAGATCAATGTGCATTTGATTACCAGCACTTGGCTTCACATGACTGTATATGCATATTATATATTATTCTGTTTCAGGAAAATATTCATCCACTCATTTTCTTAAATGCATTAGGGCTGTGTGGGTGCTAGATCCTACCCCAGCTGGCAGTGTATGAAAAGTACACCCTGGACACACCTATGGCCAATTTTGAATCACCAGTTAACCTAACCTGCGTGTCTTTGGGCTGTGGGAGGAAACCAGAGTACCCAGAGAAAACCGACGCAGGCATATTTCTCACCTTGAGAGAAATATGTACATGCAAATACGTAAAGCTGAATTTTTAATTTATTTTTAATTTTTTTACCTGATCTACTTAGGATAGGTAATTCATCAGCAAGCTTTTCACAGATCTCTTATAAAACTTCAGAACATTTTAAAAAGATTTACAGTAAAGGTTATTACAAAAAACCAAACCAAAACAGCAACAACAACATGTTTTTGTTTCCAAAATGTTGAAATTCACTTTCATGGTTCTTTATAGCAGGATAGAAAACAGCACGAGGGCCTTCTATACAATGACACAGTCACTCTAACTTAGCTTTAAGCTTGGCAATCCCTCTGCTGAAGATTTCCACAGCACTCACGCTGAGAACAAGAGTTGCTCTGCTTCAGAGCAGCTACAAGATGAGCAGAAGACAGCTGCATTAAGAAAACATTAAATAAACATCTCTCGGCACATTTGCCATCAGAAATTGGGCTCTGCTTATAAGATTTGTGTCGCAACACATTCTCTGCATTGCATATTGCGCCACTATAGCATCACATTGGTGAGCTTTACATTGCCGTGATGCCATGACACAGTGTTCATCATAACCTTGTAGCAGATTGTGTGCAGAAGAAAAATGCTGCCTCTGAGCAAGTACAGTATGATCCCATGGTGCTCTGGAAATATTACACTGAAATTAAGAGACTTCACAGGAGAGCATATTGCAAGTAAAGCCCTCAGGGACCGAAACTTCCTGAATAAGACCAAGTGCTTTATTAGACTCTGTGATTGTCACTTGCTTTCCAAGGAAGTACGAGTACTGACAGTTCCACTTTTCACACATTTCATTTTAAAAAGTATTATATATGGAGCGATACAAATCTACCAGTGAATCTTTTTAGCATTCAAACACAGCCTCAAGTAGAAACCGCTTAAGTGGGCAACAAAATATTCGACGTTAGAAGAAGGGCAGTCTCTTTCGCTGGTGATAGCAACGAAAGGGACTGGGTTTGTTTTCAGGAAGTGCTGCCCAGAAAGTTCACTCACCTTCACTGAAACAGCAGGCTCTTGCTCGTTGTCACCTCTATTAATTCATTTTCTTGTTACTCATCGGGGCAGAATTTTTCCAGGATAGTTCATTAGTTGATGATAATAAAAAGTGCCATTCAAACGACAGCACAGACGATTAGGAAGTAAGGAAGAGGTGTCGAGGCGAGCTGTAAAATCGGCTCATTTACACCAACAGACAAGAAAAGCCATTCAGAGAAATTATGGCTAGAGCTATTTCTAATTTCACTTAATGACATACAGATTTCTTGAGATGCTGATATCCAGGAGGGAGCCTTGCAAAGAAAAAACAAACAAACAAACAAACAAACAAAATCATTATCAGGAACATAAAAAAGTGTGACATATCACACATCAAATATGAAAACTACAGCTGAAGTTTTTAAAAAACAGTCTCCTATAGTGACTGATGGCAAGAATGCATTTTCAAAGCTAAGCATTATGGGGATTGTCATAACACCATTGCGGCTCCATTTTCAGGCACAGAGGAAGTGGCACTTTAACGAAGGTGTTAAGAATGGGGGGTAAAAGGGAAGAAGGAGGAAAAAGATGTCTGCAATCTAGATGTCTAAACTGCTGGCAGGAAAAATGCCTCTTAAAGTGCAGCAATCAGTCGTCAGAAGACTTAACACAATGCTCTTCGTTGCAGAAGGAGATTGTTTTCGAAACTAACTTAACACACGATGAGGATTACGTGCTTCAAAGTAACAGGCTAACTTTATGATTAAACAGACAGTCCAATCAGTCTGAGCAGGGCGTTAATGCCAAGACAGAAAGTGAAGTGGGCCACAATCATCTGAGTGCAGCTCAGTTAATAAATACCATGTACCGAAGCAGCGGTCTCTTTTGATTAAGCTGTGTGAAATCTCCAAAGTGGACGAAGAGGTGACAAGAGGTATCCCATTAATGTCAGAGTGAGTTCCAAGGAGGACTGGAGGGCAACAACAGCTCCTCCAGGGCAAAAATTTGACTACGGAAGATTTGTCAAAGACAAGTAGCTCTTTATGAAATAATATGCTTCCGACTGCGAGGCTCATGCTTGTCATTTGGCAGAACTGCCTTCTACATCACAGCACTGCAGGATGCTGACATTCACACCATGGAGTGAGTGTGATCAGCTCTCACCCAGGAAGATGAAAAGTGGTTTATATAGAAACTGAGAGGCAGTATCATATGGTTGCACCTGGTGACAGAAGATGGTGAGAACTGAGCCATTTTAAACCCAGCAGCTCTCTGTAACGAGAGCACTTTCACTTCCTTTGCAATTTAAACATCTTGTTTGCATCAGATATTTTCAGTCATGCTGATTTCTGTTTTATCCACATCTGAGTAACACCGCTGACTCCTCCGCTGAAACAGCACCGAAGCTGAAATCATCAACAGTTGTTTACTGCTTTTAAACTCCGAACAAGTCAGGTCAGAGGGAACTTAAGAGCAAATGCTGACTCATGCTGTCCCCATCTACTTTGGCCTTGATGACAGTGGAGGATCATTAAGTTGCTAACAGCAGGAGAGGGAAGACAAGCGTGGCTGAACACATCACCGTCCATCATCTCCTCCACCACTGCTGTAAAGCTCTTTGGTGTGATTTTGATTATAAACCTGTAATGTTCGGTTGATCTCCTGGGCATTAAAGCGTACACTAAACACAGACACAAAGTTTTGATTCAAGGTTATTTCAATATCCACTTCCGTTGCTTCTCCGGTTCTGATGATTTTATGAATTGGACTAAAATTGTGAAATATTTTAATCTTTCTCAATCAGTTGAGGTTCCCAGTTAATTACAGGGACAAATCATCCTTTTCTTTAGTTTGACTCTTTGACTCTTGAAGATACCCTATGGCTTTCTACCCTATTATTTTTGAGACCCACCTCCCCACTCCTGTTCCAAAATTATCTCTGGCATTAATGAACCAAATTATGACTACTGACAGATCAGGTGAATAACTTTGATTAGCTCATAACATCAGTGCATGTCGGGGTCGTTGGGATAAGTTACGTTAGACAGTAACAGACAATTCTTATAGTGAACCCTGATGTTGATGAACCTGCAAGGTGTATGTTGCATAGTGCGTCTACTAACCTGGACTTGATCCTCTCAATGTTTAAACATGTTTGTAATTGACATATTACTTTCTTTTAGTCATTGATTATTGTATCTTTCCCAAATTTCAATCTGATCTTTCACACCACAGAACACTGAAACTTGCTTTCACTCACTGCTCAAAGAAATTGACGATTACAAAAAAATCTAAGTTACAGTTTTTCTTGATTGCTTTGACCTGCCTAAAGAAACTGGGATCCACTCAGTTTTCATCATCACTATCTCCGCAGAGCAGAAGACACATCTTGGAAATGTGTTAACCCTTTCTCATTGGATTGACACATTTTCCACACCATTTTGCAAAACAGTTAACACAAATGTCATTCAAGCAGTCCAAACCCCACTGTTTTACCCATGGTAACCAAACAGAAATCACCTATTCCTAACTATTAGAAACTATCTAGATCAGTATGCAATCAATGAAGCACCTGTTTGACACTCCTTCACACAAATCTTCACTTAGCAATCAGTCTGCAGACCTTCAAAGGTGCCATATCTGTATTGTTCTCTACCAGCATGTATGGAGGTGGTCTAAGGCAGATTAGAGTGAGTATCAAAAGTGGCAGTTTCTTATACTGTAATAGATTTTATTTTGGTGTACATGTATTTTCTGTAATATTTCCAGTATTTGAGTTTTCAGTCACAGTTTGAAAAAAATCATGGAATCAATAAAATTTGCATCAAAGCATTTCTGATTCGGGATCCAACTCATTACAAGAAGGCAAATTTGACACAGCCTATGTACAAAGATAACAAATGGCACTGCCATGAAGGCTATGTAATGGGCCACAATGACGAGCAATGGTACACTGATTCGCAGTGAGTGCTGTGTTTTGTATTTTGTTGTCCATTGTGTAATAATTGATTGGAAGAGCTCATACACGTGTTCGCAAGTTGTGTTGTTTGAAAGCAAAATTTGCTTTTGTTTCATATTTTAAATGTTTTTGCATGGTTAGAGCCTTTTGCAAACAAAATGTGTCACTTTGACCACGAGTCCCTCTGTTTAGGCCTGTGTGTTAACTGTTTAGAAAATGTGGAGTTTGCTGTGATGCAGCAGTCAACTTAATCAAGAAAAACTGTTAAATCTTTTAAATGACTCACAACGCTTATCTCGTACTTTGTACCTTGAGTGCTGGTCATGGATTTTGCATTATTTAAAATGTATTTTATTTTGTTCATTTCACCTTTGAGATGTTTTTAATACCAGTTCAAACCATGTAAAGAACTTAAAACTTTAAAGCATCTCTATCCTTTAAGAGATTGCTCTAGGTCTCTGTGTTTTATTACTACATTTTCTTTGTAAATTACACAGTATGCTGACTATGTGAGGAGGAGCATGGTGCTACAGAGGTCTCTAGTGGAGATACAGGGGGCAGTATAATCTCACTGACGTGGCTATACCTCATTCCTCCCTCGTGTCCTATAGCTGCACCTTACAGGCCTGACTGAGATCAGCGCTGCGTTTTATGTGTGCAGTGTTACTACCTCATAGTCGTGACTGTCCCTGAGTAGCTGAAAGATCACAGTGAACGCAGATTAAATCTGTGATTTACTGTTGCCGGTCTGTTGTGTGGTAAAACTAATTTAAGCTCTTTGCATCATGTTAGGAGGGACAAAAGAAGAATAGAACACCAGGGCTTCAAATAATGTTTCTGATGTTTTTGAAGAACGGTCTTATAATTAATTACTTATTCATGATGCATGACCAATCATCCAGGTAAGGGAATCCCAAAAAATTTATTCTGTTCATCTGGACGTAGCGTTTTCAGTGGGAGTAATGTTTCATCACTCATCCAAGTGACTTCTTCAGTCTCAGCTGACTGCAGGTTTCTCCAACTTTATAAACAGTATGCTTGCACAATAAGTGAAACTAGCACCACTGATGAACAAGGGGCTGTGAGATCAGTTTCCCGATCATTAATATGCAAACTGTGATATTATTGATCAACAACCACTGATCGAAGACCACTGATCAATGGCCATGAGCACCATTCACAGAGAGTTGGGGAATGGCTGCAATCACAGCATTGTAAGAGGGTGAAAGATGTACCCTTATGCGCCCTCCTTGAGTCAGAGATGGTCTTTCCCTTTTCACATAAATGGCCTCCTTGACTCCCCGCTCAAACCAGCGTTTCTCCCTGTCCAGGATGTGTACATCCTCATCATTGAAAGAGTGTCCACTGGCCTGTAGGTGTAAATCCTGGCCTGAAGAGTTAGCTCTTGTGTGTTGTGCCATCCTCTGCCATCAGCCAGAGGTTGTTTGGTTTTCCTGATGTATAAATCCTGGCAATCCTCCTGGCACTTAACAACGTACACTATATTACTCTGTTTGTGCCCGGGGGACCCGATCCTTGGGGTGGACCAATTTTTGGCGCACAGAGACACGGTGTTTGAGAAAATGTGTCTCAGCTGTTCCAATACTCCTGACACATACAGCATCACTAAGGGTTTTCGCTGAGGCAGCAGTTGTCCTTCTCTCCTGGATCGGCTGGAGCTTTCTTTAGGTGCCTTCTCAGCTTTGACAAATGTCCAGCTGGGATAACCACATTTACTCAG
>VVHJ01040807.1:25912-43259 GCA_015107715.1 Tylochromis polylepis | reverse complement strand
GTCTCAGACGATCTTGGAGGTGAACCTGCTGGATGTGGAGGTCCTGGGCTGGTGTGGTTACACGTGGTCTGCGGTTGTGAGGCCGGTTGGATGTACTGCCATATTCTCTGAAACGCCTTTGGAGACGGCTTATGGTTGAGAAATGAACATTCAATGCACGAGCAACAGATCTGGTTGACATTCCTGCTGTCAGCATGCCAATTGCACGCTCCCTCAATGCTTGTGGCATTTTGCTGTGAGACAAAACTGCACATTCCAGGGTGGCCTTTTATTGTGGGCAGTATAAGGTACACCTGTGCACTACTCATGATGTCAGATCAGCATCTTGATGTGGCACACCTGTGAGGTGGGATGGATTATCTTAGCAAAGCAGAAGTGCTCACTATCACACATTTAGACTGATTTGTGAACAATGTTTGAGAGAAATGGTAATATTGTGTATCTGGAATGAATTTTAGATCTTTAAGTCCATCTCATGGAAAATCGGAGCAGAAACAAAAGTGTTGCGTTTATATTTTTGTTGAGTGTAGATTTGTTGCTGTGTGTACAGAGGGTTAAGTTTTTATAACTGGAGGTGGATATCACAGGGGCTATGACCATCTCATATATACAGTCTACATAAGCAAACTAAGAATCAAACAGACCAGACTTAAAAAAACTGGGTCAAAGACTCAGGACCATGACAAGTACTTCTTATACACCTGAAGTCAGAAAAATTTAGCAAATTAAGAAAAGGTAGGAAATATAAGTCCACAACTGAAAATAATCACGAGGAGCTCAAAAATCCAAACTAAATGACATAATCCTGAGAATCCAAAAAATGTTCCCCATTTAAGAAAAATATTTTAGCATTAATTTTTAAAAAAGTGTCTTGCTTCGTTTGTATTTTGCATTTGTTTTATTTAGTTTTTGCTAATATGGGGTTTTGTCCCATTTTCTGTTTTTTCTGTCCTGTGGTTTGACTGCCACGTTCCTATTCAGCATCCACAACTTGACGAACAGACAGCGTCTCATGAGCCTTATGTTGTATGACATGTCCGACAGAGACAGACAGTCTGCAGATTTCTGCCATGCTTGCTTTTTTTCAAGAGATTTTAGGTGGGTGAGAAAAACAAGTGAGTGATAGATAAAAATATTTGCAGCTGAATACAGGATTATAATGCAAGTCTGAAAAATATGAGGATAGTACAAGGTCAGAATATTTCACTCTTCAAATACACGTTCTTAAATTCTGGTCTGTTTTCTATTCCTTTAATATAATTCTTGCCTTTTCTTTTCCCACAGGTTGTCTTTCACTCCTGAAATTGTCATTAGTTTAAAGTTTTAGTTTCCGTATTTAAATAATTTACTCTATCTTCTAACACGCTTTAGATATTTGATAAGTTTTACTGACTTGCTTTACCTTTGACATGACACAGGGTTATTTTCTTTGATTTTCTTTATTAATTTTGGATAATAAAGAGATTTATAGCATTGGGCCAGTCAGACATGAGCATACACACATAATCAAATGGACGTCACAACTGCATTTTTTTCCACTTTGGCCTCATGTGATTAATACTTTTCATAGCTTTGTGCTAATTCTTACACATTGTTTTTACCTCTAACCCACAATCTGATTTATTAACTGCTTGCATGAGTATGCTTCTCCTGCTGAAGAAGAATTTAAAACCAAGAGGCTGCCTTTAAATGCCATCTATCATCTTTGAGGAGACATTATTTTTCTCAGTTGACAGACAGGCAAACTAGTTTTTTAACAACAATATTCTCAGTCTACTCTGTAAACAGGTATTGTTCATAAATGTATATTTTTTTTCCCCCCAAAAAAGGCATAAATGACTTTGTGGCTTAATTTCACAGACTCATAATAAACAGCTGCATTGCAATCAGGAGTTAGGGGCTTTGCACAGTGATGTAGAGTAAGGCATCTCTTAGCAAAAAAGCAATTCAAGTATGATCTGAAACAGGATGATTGCCCCGGTGACTGATTTTGATGTAATTATAGTGGATTGCAACTTCATGATGCGTCAGTGAGCATCAGCATAATTAAGGTGGTAGTGCAGAGGAAAAACTGATTCTACAAACTTGGGATTTTGCTTTCTTTGTCTTCAATTTGTAAAAGTTCAGACAATTATAACTTCAAGGAGGGGCCATGATAGTGTCAGATATATGCAGTTGTGGTCAGAGGTTTAGGCATAAGGCTCATGGTAAGTTTGGGCTTGTAATGATTTCTTTGAACTCTTCTTTTTCATGCCTGAATGACTGCACAGCACACATCTTCAACAAACTTTAAAAAAAAAAATAAAAACAACAATTGGGTGCACAAGATCAGGATTTAGGAAAGCCATTCCAGAAGTAAAGCGTGAAGAAGTAAAGGAATAATATTCCCCTTGGAGCATAGGTGCACAAACTGTAAAATGCTTCTCCATCATATTGTTTCTCCAATACATATATACTTGACTCCAGTAATAGGTAAGTATACTGTACTTCAAGAGATATTTATCAAACTGTTAAGGTCCAAATGAATATACCTTGTTTTGCATTATGAGGAAATGTAGTTTTTATAAAGTTAGATCCAATTTGATTTATTATTTGTTTGACTGATATCTGAAAATAAAACACAGAGACACGATGGCAAGAAAAGAATGGAAATACAAAAGGGGAACCAGACAACCATGGGGACAGGACAAAGAGAGACAAGACAGGCATGGGGACACAACTGGGGAACAGGATAATTGAATATTACAAAAGCAAGAGGACAAACTAGAATATAAACAGGGACTACAGAGGATATAATAAATGCTAAAGAAACTATCAACCAAACAAATATACATAAAGAGCCAAACTAAAACACAAGAAATCACATAATTCATAGAAAAACACAAAACCCTGGGTCCAAGACCCAGGGACCCTGACAACTATGGCCTGTTATGGGAGGATGTAAGGCTGCCAGTGGAACTGGGCTACTAGTGTTTACAGGTGATGTCACTGCTAATAGAATCAGCAGGATGAATTCTGGATCTGCTCAGATTCAGCCAAAGGCTGACACATAATTCGTTTTCATCTTGCACACACTCACATACACCCTTAATCTTGCTGCCTGCACTTGCTTTCGACCTTTATTTTATTCCTGTATTCTTCTGTGTGTAAAAATAGCACTACATTCACCTCCAGGTTAATTGGTTTGGTATTGTGCTATAAACACACATGCTTTCTGAAATGCATTATAGGGTATTCTGCAGTGAGGTGTTAGTATGTGTGGAATGCTCATAGGACTCAGTGTTGACTTGGGACAAACACAGAGCAATCTGAGATACAGCATATGGGTAGACAGTTGGCCCAGCCTCCTATGTGGTAACTAAAGCCCAAAAGTGAAGCCTGAATCATAGTTAAAGAGAGTGTGCTTACTACACGCTGAACAAAAAAGTTTTTATGCATCTTTTGTGCTCAAAACAAGAAGAAAATTCAACAGGAGGAGAAAATATGTGCAAAATATTTATGTAACTAAAATGTGGCCCTGAAACAACATTTAGCTTTAGTGCATAATAAAAAACAAGAAGATATCATAAATCAGTTTTTATACTCCACTCTTCTCCACTAACGAGTCAGGAGCAGTGCCACATGCAGACAACACGTAATTAGTGAGTTTGCAGTCTGCTTCACTTTATTTCAAGCATTTTATGCTCTACATTCAAAGTCAATCAGGGCTCAGCACACACAAAAGAACTATTTAATATCTACCCATATGAGTGACGGCACATTGAAATAATCTCTATAATAACTGTAAATGTTGGCACTGATCAAGTAGCCTAACAGTATAGCTAATGTGGAGTCCACAGTCCCAAAAGGCCTATATGTTAGGCAGCCAGCTGCACTACTCTGTGTTATTCCTCCAAACACTGGTACCATTATTAAATATTAAATTTCTGAGACGGCATGTCAAATATGTGTTAAACATCAACAACATCTCTCTCTCTCTGTTTTTTTCTGTTTCTTTTTTGGAAAGGGTTTGTGTAATAGATAAGGGATAAGCTAAAATAAAGCAGGATGAGCTAATGTGGATTTTCTTTTCTTTTCTTTGCCAAAACTTTTATGTGAAACAAAAACTAATTTGTCTGTACATTTTGAAGTTTTTTAATGCATAGAAACATCACAGGAAAAACTTCACATGAAATAGTCTAAGGAGCTTGGAAAGAAAAGTGTCCCGGTGTTGAAGTGCCCTGATTACTCCAAGTTTGTGTTCCAGAGGGTGGTGGAGTCAAAGAGGAGGTACTGGTCCGTGTGTGTGGGCTTCCGGTAAACTTCAAAGTTGAGGTTTCCATTCTCCTCAATGCGCACGGCACAGTCCAGAAATGGCAAACTGTTGTCCTTTGTGTCTTCCCTGGTGAATTTTATGTTTTTATCCACAGCGTTGATGTGAGCAGTGAAGGATTCTGCTTCTTGGGTTTTGATTTTGAATTTGACTGTGTGTAAGATTAAAAATGACAGAAACTCTTCAGATTTTTGGGTGGGGTTTATTGAGCTAAACCTAAAACAAGACATAACCAGCAGCAATAAACTGAAATATATTAATGTTAACTAATAATGAGGCAGAAAAACTGTTACATCATTAGCAGTAGCAGATTGTTGAAAGGTGGGTGCCATTAGCCCGTGAATGGATTAGTAGTTATGCTAAAGGAGCTAATAAGAGAATGAATAAGGTGAACAAATTAATGGAGAGGAAGTGCAGGTCAGGTGATGCTTCTGGCAGGAAATGCAGGCAGAGGAGAACAGCAGATAAATAATTGAAAAGTACAACAGTTATGTAAAAACATTGAGAAAGAATAATTAGATGAATGACATGAGCCAAAACTTCTAGATATAAACTGAAGGCTTCTTTCTACTGAAATTACCACATATGTTCCCAGATGGATGTTATATGAGCATTTGCACTGCCAAGACAGAGGTTTCTTCTGAAACCATCGACAGATTATCCTTGATCTCCCTGAAAGAAACTGAAAACAACCAAAACAGATGCAAATGAGAAGAAAATAAAGAGACATAAAATTAAGGGAAGAGTAATGAACATAATACCTCAAAGAGGTATCAAACAAAGAGATGCTTAGCAACCAAGATGAGATGCAAACAGACACACGAAGAGATACAAAAATACAACAAAAGACACAGATTGTTCAAAATAAAATCCAAAACGACCAGAATGAATTGTAACTGACCATGAAGCGATGCTAAAATGACCGGTATATGATACAAGACAACTGTGAAGACATACAAAAGGATTACAGACATAGAATGGAGCAAATAAGAAGAAAAGATCAAAGAGAGGCAATGATGATCATAATTAGATGAATAATCATGCAAAATGTCTGGAAGATATACAGCATATAGACAAAAAAACTGCCACAGCGTATAGAGACCTGCTTTATGGTTGTTTGTGTCTTGTTTCTCACTGGCTTAAGTTGGGAGGGCTTTAACACATTTGAGCTCATGGACCATTTTTCCATAATCTATCCATGACCAAATGCATTAACTTTGTATCTCAATTCATACATGTTGACAAATGTGGATCAGGAATGTATCATCACCAGGAGCAGGAGGCTACTGTCTGATTCGCCTCTGTATTGTCACTCAGCAGGAATATGATTACAAATGTCTTCTTGTGCTGCATAGTTGTTACTTTAAAATAATACCTGTAATCTAAACAGGATGGCCTGGAGCCTATGTGAAATGCAAATGCAAACATTAGACCACACACATACCCACAAATATGCTCCATAAACTGTACAAGGAAGTTGCGTGTGGTTACAGGGACCTCCTACAAGTTGACCTTTGCACCCCAGAATACGGTATCTACTGCAGTTTATTTATCTTGTCTTGGAAGATAAAATATCTATAAAATACACATTTTTCCACCATTTAAAACTAGTGCCTTAACATCCTATAGTCACTAAAAATGGTACCCTGGTAACGTCAGGGAAAACATATAATATTTATTTTCTTGCTTCCTCTGAAACAGGGTAAACGAGCAGAGGGTTTTACGGGAATATCTTAAAAAGATAAATGTATGGGCTCATTGCCAAAGAGATTAAACTTCTTTTATTGTGAGCTTGAATAATGAATGGACTTAGCCAGGGATGGTTTACATGGAGGGCTCATGAAGAATAAAAAGAAAATACACAGCACATGGACAAGGAATGTGTTCTGACAGCCAACAAAGGATTCTGGGCAGTGAACGAGCTAGCCCAATTCAACTCCAGCCACATTTCAGTCACAAGAAAAGCTCCAGGCCTTCAACCAAGACTACATATTACTGAACACTTTGATTTGTTTCAGTTCCAGAAGCTGCAAACTCAACTCCTGTCTTGAATCCAAACCAGGACCACAGCTTGTAAAAAAAAAAATTACAGTACCTCAGTTGCACACTTTAAATCTTTGCAGTGTGCCGAGAGGCCAGAAAAAACTGAAGTGTGCATTAGAACACCACAAGCCTCAATGAGGGCCACAAAACTGAAGCATCACTGCTCCAGGACGCTGTTAATTACAAACTAGAATCATACGCAGTCACTGTAAAAAGAAACCTCACCTACTTTAATTTCTACGATTTGACGTATCAGGAGATAATAAAAATAGCACGCCTTAAAATTAGACAATTACAGTTTCGGATGAGCACGGAAACATGACATATTGCATGGTGTCATTATTTACGTAAACAAAAGTTACATCAAAATGCAGAAGCAGTTTATAAAGAATTCAGTACACCTGTACTGCTCCCAAGGAAATATAAGCGGTCGAGCAGCAGCTAGGTGCTGCTAATCAAATGAATTTGATTAAATGATCATCAGCAAGTTAACTGGCAGTTAACTGTCTACACTATCTCTTTATTTTCTTCTTATTTCCATGTAATTGTCACAAGAATCCATTTTTTCTCTCTATTAATCTGGAAATTGTTATGAGGCCATTTCCAAACAATCTGAAGTCCTTTAATCTACAGTGAGAAAGATTCACAGGTGGAAAACTTTCAAGACAGTTAACAGTCCTCCCAGGAGTGGACATCTCAGCAAATTCTCCCCAAGTTTAGACCAGTGCAATGCTTAGAGAAACTGGAGAAACCGAAGCAGATTGCATCTCACAGGACTCTACAGGCCTGAGTTAGTATTTTAAGTGTTAAAGTTCATGACAATATAATTCGAAAAATACTGAACAAACATGTTGGCATGACTTAGTTTTACAAATTTGCATCTGAACAAACCCAAGACTTCTGGAGCACTGTTCTTACTATAGATAAGACCAAAGTAGAGATGCTTGTCTATAATGCACAGTGACACAACACAACATATGAACCTCATTTGACTTCATTTTTGTTAACTAAAAAAGGACACAGTGTAATATGTTGTGTTCATTTGAGGTCGTATTTAATTTTAACACTTGGTAAGGACTTCTGCTGTGAATTGACTAGATCTTTGTTTTTATTACTATGTCCTATTATGTAAACAATTATGCGTGGCAGAGGGTGTACTTTCTTTTTACCATTTAATGAACCATTTATTGTTATGAAAAGGTGTTTCTATTATTTTGAGCACTGTTTTTATGTTAGTACTATACAGAGTTTGACTATAACATATATGGCAAGTTGATTAGAGCATATCCCTCTCATTTACACTCTGTACAATAATTTACTGGGACAGTTAGCATAAATATTAATAAGTGGCAGCAGGAAGCAGTTGAAGGCTGAAATAAATGACATAAATCATCACATATGAGAACCAGATTACATGTGGTATTGATATTAAACGACACAAACACAACGCAACAAATGACTATTCCCCTTGTTTCAGTCAGAGCAAGCAAATGAAAAGAGGCATCAGAGGTCATGCAG
This sequence comes from Tylochromis polylepis, assembly GCA_015107715.1. Lineage (NCBI taxonomy): Eukaryota > Metazoa > Chordata > Actinopteri > Cichliformes > Cichlidae > Tylochromis > Tylochromis polylepis. The sequence continues at coordinate 35,386 of VVHJ01040807.1, read as the reverse complement.
GGATTATACACCCCGTGCATGAGTCCTGAATCATTTTACTAATTATACAAACTGTTTCTTATATTTGCATTTTTATCTGCTTTAAAAAAACTCCAGAAGAAAATAAAAAACACTTCTAGCATAATGGAATGAACAGGTTTGGGTTTTATGATTCACAAAAAAGACTTTGCCTGGGGTGACATTTTTCGCTGCTGTGTTGTGGACTGAGCAACTGATTTGTGTATTTGGATTCTGCAGTGACTCTTTCTTGGTTGAAAAGGCAGCAGTGTATATAACCCTGATGAACAAACACAATTTGTCTATGCTGGCAATAAATAGTAGGGGACAACCAGAGGTCAGAAAAGCAACTAAAGAAGGGGAGAAAGAGAAGGAAGAATTTAAAAATGAAAACAATAAAAGGTGGGAATAAGTAAAATAATACGAAAACAACCTTCAAGATAGGCAGATGTGTATTATAGGAAGGTCCCACCTTTTTCATCAGTATAACTGCAGGGACTGTACTCTAACTGAGTCATGGAGATTGTTGTTAAACTGTCAGAAATAACAGATATAAGATCTTAAAAGGATTACAAATATAAGCAAGTAACTGAATGGTGATATTTAATCTAAAAGTAAGCAAAGTAAGACCTTCTGGTATCATCTGGGAGGTCAAGCCATCAAACAGATTTGAGGGTACATCATTATTTTTAATTATGTTCAACATATTTCAAAGTCTGTGGTTTCAGTCAAAATGCTAGCTGGATCATTCTAAACCATTTGAAGACTTAGTATTATGTAACACAAAACAAAGCCATGACGAGCTCTGTATTAGCAGAAAAAGATGTATGTGATCTATATAATAAAAATGGGAAAAGGTCATCTTTAAAACACTGTGCTTTCAAACGTCATACCATTGTTCATAGCACCCTAAACAAATATTCAGAGTTCCTGGTATCTATGTGCCTAATGAGGAGAGCCTATACTGTATTAATTTGAGAATTAGGTACAAAAAATGAGTATTATCAGAGGAGTAATGGAAATGTATCACATTTTTGTATTATTTTTACTAAGAAGTTAAATATAAACAGAAAAACAAGCAGAAGGCCAAGAACAGAGCCTTGATGTACTCCTTATTGCACATCGCAATACTGAGTATGAGAATCAAGTGATATATAATACCAAAAGGATCAGTGAGTCAGACGTGGAGACTGAATGCCGCTAAGAGTATCTACGTATACAAGGAAAGGTTAGACAGATACATAATTATTAAGAGAGAATGAACCAAGTTTAATTATGTGAATGTAGATGTGGACGGCACTTAATAAGAAGTAGCCAATGATTATTAAGTAATTAGTAATAAAATGATTAATTTTTCAAGGTTCTAGCTTTAACCATATCTCCTGTATGTATATATTTCTGTGCATGAATGAGTGCACTCCTTGTTCAGGTGTTTAATGCGTTGTTCTTCCAGTAAATATGTGACCCATGTGAAGGCAAAGGACACCCCTCAGTTACACTCATCTCTGGTTTGGTTTGGGAGTCCTGGGATTATTTAGTTAAAGAATTTGTTTCCAAGGTTCCCATGAAAACTACAGCGAATTCGTCAAGTTAAAGACAGCCATCTGTGCACTGGGTCTGGTTACCACTGTTGGTTTGTCTGCCATAAACTGTCTGTTTGAATGAGGAGGCATGTAGGAAGCTCAGTATGTGATGTATGTATTTGTGCTGAACGTCCCTGGAGGGTGCTGTGGTGTGAACAGACACCGGTCATACACAGGTGGACCACCAGCCATGATGCCCATAAGACCACAGACAGGATACTGACTCATCAGGTCACGTATGTTTGTTTAATGGAATAAAAAACATTAGCTAGAAACCACGTTTCCTTCCACAAAACCACAGACCCTCGGATACTTAAGCTGTCTTGTTCTTCTGCCCAACATCTGTGATGATGGATGAAGAAAGACATATCATGCACATGAACACACAAACACAGGTGCAAACACACTGAAAACATTGAAGAATTTGATCCATTAAACTTCAGCTGTCTTTCAAAGCTACATTTATTTTGCTGAACATAAATATGATGGGAACAAAATTTATTTGAATATCAAAAGAGAAGCATGTACAGCGTGGTCATAATACATCACCCAATAGCTTTTTAAAGGCAGAAGTCCTTTAGCACTTGATAGAACAATTATGTTGTCATCTACAATGACACTAAAGGGCTATTTGATTTTAGTCTAGTGATCGGATTAATAGGGCTCTTAATCACATTTGAAATAATCTTCTCTTATCATCTAATGACAAAAATTCATAAAATGTCATTTGCAAGAAATGTGTAATACTCAAAAATGTCACTATAATTTCCCTTTATAGATTTATAAAAGGGTTTAATCCATCCATCCATTCTCTACCGCTTATCCTTTTCAGGGTCGCGGGGGGGCTGGAGCCTATCCCAGCTGTTTTAGGGCGAGAGGCAGGGTACACCCTGGACAGGTCGCCAGTCTTACAAACAGTCTTATTATAATATAGTTTTAGTTTTCCAAAAGATAGTAATACAAGTATTATTTATAAATTATATAAACATGTTTCATATATCTTCAGAACATATATCTGATTATATAAAATAATATCTGAATACTGCATTCAAGTATCACAGGGTTCTGTATTTACAGATGTTTTAGCTTATAACTGCAAGATTGCATGTAACCCAGCCACAGGTTTAGCCAGTATATTCCTAGTGCTAGTCCCAAGCCTATTTAAATGGGAAGGGTTATGCCAGGAAAGTCAATCTGCTTAAAATCTTTGTGATTTGAGATTTCTATACCTGACTGGTCAGGGTCCAGGTTAACAACGACCACCTCTGGTGCTGTTGATCAACAGGGTGCTGATGGAAACTGTGATATTTTGTGCTGAACAAAAAGGAGAAGGAGAGGAGAAAGGCATGTTAGGAGGCATGGAGTAGATGGGTAGAGAAATTGAGCAGGGGTAATCTTGAAGGAAGAGTATGTGAATGTTGTTGAGGAGGTGAAGAGAGTGTCAGACAGGATCATGACTTTGAAGCTGAAACTCAAAGGGGTGATATTGAATGTTGTCACTGCATATGCCCCACAGGTTAGATGTTCATGAAAGAGAAAAAAGAATTGGACATGGGTTAACGGAACATGGGTGATGCCAGGAATTGTTGGGTAGATATGGTGTTAAGGAGAGGAATGCAGAAGGACGCATGTTAGTGGATTCTGCAAAAAGGATGAAAATGGCTGTAGTAAACACATATTCCAAGTAGAAGGAGAAACAAATTTAGGATGACGTACAAGAGTGGAGGAAGGTGCACGCAGGTGGACTACAGCTTATACAGAAGGTGCAATCTGAAGGAGATGGGAGACTGCAAGATGGTGGCAGGGGAGAATGAAGCTAAGCAGCATCGGACGATAGTCTATAGGACGACTTTGGAAATCAAGAATATCAGGGGTGAACTGTGACAGAAGGATAGCAGCAAAAGATTGCATTGAAAAGGAATGGTAGTGAGCCCTGCCCAGTTGAAGATGTTAAGGTACTGGATGTTGGCAGTGACCAGAATGAACAAGATTAGAAATGGGTATATAAGAGGGACAACTCAGGTTGTGCAGTTTGGAGACGAAGTTAGAGAGGCAAGGCTGACATGGTTTGGACATATGCAGAGAAAGGATAGAGTATATATGGGTCAAAGGATGTTGAATATGGAACTGCCAGGCAGGAGGAGGAGGAGGAGGAGGAGGAGGAGGAGGAGGAGAAGCTAAAGAAGAAGACGGCTTTATTTGTCAGGACAAACAGAGAAATGAGAATGAAAATTAGTAAAGGTCAAACCATCTGAACTCTCTGCTTATTGTATTTTAATCCATACCACTCCATAGCATATCAACCTTCAGGACACACACTTGTATTTAATTTTACTGTTTTTGTTGGAATTGAATTTAACTTCACAAGCTGTAACACTGTTTGAATACAAATGTCCCATTTTATCTTATATTTTTTATGTCACATGTGATGCTGTAACCTTAAAATATCTTCTAATTAACACAGTGAGAAAATGTTCAGTAGAAAATGTTCATATCTTTTCTCTTCACATGTCTGCATACATACAACATTTAACAACTCTAAGCCTAAATTGTATTATTGTTGTCAGACATTATGAAGCAATGCTGACAAACTGTCACATTGGAAAATAACAACATAAATATGCTAATAATACATATCTTTATATTTCCAGCACATGTTTTAACATGTTTATAGCACATGTTAAAACACTTCTTGTGCCCTATGCTGACTCCCAGTGGAGACGTATTGAAGTGCATAGATTTCATGTCTGGGACTAAAACAGCAAAGTTTGTCAACACAAAGGACTAAATAAAGTGAATTTCTTATCATGGATTTCATACACCAATGTGATTTTTATTGGTGGTTTATCATGACATTCCTATGTAAACCTATAAGCTTTGCATCACAGTGCCCTGAGGCTAGGGTCACTGGAAACTTGTGACCCTGTGGTCAGTATAGCTTCCTGGTTGAATTCTTTCAAGTTCAAAGCCTCCTTTTACAGCTGAGTGTGTTAGAATACCATCAGGTTTCTACTGCATCTGCTGACATTTTTCAGCTCAGCAGGTGAGAATAGCAACATGCTGAGACTTCAAATATCTGAAGGAAATTCCATGAACTTTCCTCAACAAATAGATCAATATCACATAGAGACATGCAGGCTCGATTTGACTTGAATACAAGGGCAAACATATTAGTTTTACAATATAAGTATTTAAAGTAGAAGTAAACCTACTTACTATGCAGAATAACCTTATAAATCATCTTTCAGTAATGAAAAAGTAAAAATATTATATTAACTGCATGTGTGAAATATGGCAGTTCTCAGCTTCTGATATACAGAAGTAAATACAGAAGTATACACATGACATTCATATACTATATTTGCTCAGTTTTGATAATAAAACATTTTAATCTTAGTGTTGGCAGTTCTGGTCATGAGCTTGTTTTTCAAACAGACAGCAGGTACAGACAGGAGCCTTACATGTGATGGCTTACTTCCTTGTAAACTGGTTTCCCTCCTCAATAATGGGTTGCCAAGGCCTCATTACATTGTGTGACATGGAAGAAGAAAAGAAAAGAAAAGAAAAGAAAAGAAAAGAAAAGAAAAGAAAAGAAAAGAAAAGAAAAGAAAAGAAAGAAGGATCAAACTTCCACAGAACTCTGTCATTATATTCACAGGCTATTTCTATAGGTAAACACAATCATCTGCTTGTTGTCCAAATATCTAGCGGACAACTGAATGGAAGCAACTCTGTGCATTTGTGCCTGCAGACATGGCCAAGATGACCAGCTGAAGTTCAAGCTGAGTATCAGAATGGTGAAGAAAGGTGATGTAAGTGACTTAATGTGGCATGGTTGTAAGTGCCATTTGGTCTGAGTATTTCAGAAACTGCTGACTTACTGGGATTTTCCTGCACAAACATCTTAGAGTTTCCAGAGAATGATCTAAAAAACAGAAAATATCCAGTGAGCGGCAGTTCTCTGGGTGAAAATGTATTGTCCAGACTTCTTCGAGCTGATGAGAAGGCAATAATAACTCAAATAACCATTCTATATGCATACCATAAGGTATGCAGAAGAGCATCTGAATGCACACAGCACATCATACCTTGAAGCAGATGTGCTACAGCACCAGAAGACCACAATGGATACAAATTATGGACTCATCAAAAATGTGGGTGATGTCAAGATGGCTACTGCCATGTTTTATGCTCGGTCTGATCTGTTTGCACACCAAATATCCTGTATGGCATACAGCTGGGTCTATAAGTATTTGGACACTTCAAATAAATCCTGATTGATCTGATTTTTCTGATTTTAAATCTACTGTGGTAGTGTACAGAGGGAACATTACAAACATCCATCCATTACAAACATATGTGGCAAAATTGTTATTCAAAAAAGTTTTTGTTTTTTGTGTTTTTGCTCCTGTGCAGTGTCAATGAAGTATTCATATACAGCACTGAAATGTATAAATGTGTCAATTTAAATTCTGTATTTATATATCTTAATTCTTAACAAGCACCAACTGGGTTGCTCTTTTGGATAAAGTACTATTCAGAGATGAGTACATGTCATGTGATATGATGATAGGATATCATCCTATACCAATATGATGTAGGGCAGTAAAAGAATTAGCCAGAGAAATATCACAGAAAATGTAACTTTTCCGCAGAGAAAATCAAAACAACAGCCACAGCCAGCTGTTGCCAACTTGTTATAATACTATGTGACCACAAAGTGGCGCAATCATTTTAGTAGTTGGAGTGTGGAAGAGCCTTCTCTCAAAAATATGCAGTTTTCCAGCAGGGGTCCTCTCTGGAGCAGTTTATTAGTGTTTTGATAATACCAGTCAGTTAAAATAACTAATGTTTGATAGCTCTTTAAACAAGCTTAACAGTTCAGAAATCCAGGAAACACTAGTGTAGCTCCAAGGAACAGAAAGTTCTATGCATGTTTACTTCCAGTCGTGTAAATCATATACTTAGCAATCTCTGGTCAACAGAAAGATGACATTATGTACAGACTGAACTACATATTTACATCAAGTGTGGAAAAAAACTATCATTAATTTTATTAATATATAAAATTTTAGGAACGTAATGGATACAATAAATACCACCATAAACTCTGGAACAGAAATCACCAGATTGCACAGTTAAGTCAGCACGTGTCACACTTCTCACCCCTGTTATACTGATTTATTCTGGATACTTCCTGACTTCTGCTAAGCTTATGCAAATAAACATGATTTTGAAAAGATAACACAATGCAGGGAGAAAAAAATGGTACATTGCATAGGACATTGTTAAAGTAATATTTTAATTAGGTTGTTGTGCCAGTAATCTATTTGTATATGTGTTGTTGGACTTTTAAATCTGCTTGTCAGATGCTGAAAATGGAGTTTGTTTCTCTATGACGTATAAACTTTTTTTTTTCTGTGAAAGACATTTTTAAAGCAACAAAAGTAATCCACACTTAGTGAGATTTTTAGAAGATACACCAGCAAACTCTACCGCAACCCAATACAAGAACTCAAATATCCAACCTATAGAGAAAAAATAAAGTTCAGCCATGTCATGTGATGTGAGAGGTCTGATGTGGGTGACCCAATTTTGTAGACTAAATTGGACTAAATTGCTCTCTCATTGTGACGCTCAAAGTGTAAAACAACAAGAAATATTTGGGCAATTTCATGTAGGAATTATTTTCTTTCTGCCAACCAAAAGAAGTATGCAGCTAGCTAACGTTACAGTTTAACTGAGGGGGGTGAACTTAAAGTCAGAAGTGTACTGAGGTTTATGAAGCCCCAAAATATGAATCAACAAATCACATGGGTTAAAATCTATTTTCTATAAATATGCTGTTTGCTGCACAGATATTCCTCTGGGTTGAATCATTCACCTTCCAACCCCAAACTTCATATAGTATGTAATCTATACTGAGCTTTTAGGGAAATTTGTAAGCATGTCCCTCTAAGGGACAGCCTGATAAGTCTGCCACTGATAATATACTGGAATTCCCCCTTGTGCACAAATGTCTCACAGAAATACAGATTAGGAATGCAAAGGAGAAAGCGGGTGGGCCATGTGTAGAAGAAATGGACATAGAATTCCACTTCTTTTACCCACAGAAATGAATAATTTCAGCATAAGAGTCTCTCTGGCTTTTGTATATGGTCTACGGCACACACAGACATCCACATGGCCCCATCTAGCTGGGGGGGGGGGATTCTGAATCATCCAACATATTACTCACATGTGACAGGCTAAAAACTGTGTTTGTTGCTAAATGTTACTATTGGTTACTCTGACAATTGCTTCACATTTGAGCTCTCTGCCAAATGAGGGTGTATTGGAAAACAATAATAAGTGGATATTTCTTAATTCTCTGCAGTGTCCAGCCAAAGCCTGGGTGTATGATACAGCATGTGCCACCCACCCATTAATCAGCCTTAATCAGTGTCTTTCTAAAAAGTCTCCCTGATAATTGGATTTCCCATTATGTAAATTCTCTTGTGTGGGATCGGGGTTTTCAGACAATACACTAATGGTGTAATAAATAATGGGTAAATGGGTAAAAAGACACTAAGGTTATTTGCTCACACAGATCCAGGAAAATACAGGACCCCTTAAGTCCCAGAAATTCCATCAAAGGTTAGATTACTGCTGATTCACCAGCAATGCATATTCAGTGGAGTGCTTTATTATTTTCTCTGTTTACATTGTGCATAAAAATGTAGTTTAACTTCCTCGTAATTACATCAACGGTAGTGTTTAGCTTATGGAAAAGGGGGAAAAAAAGGAATTGTGAGGTACCCTGTATTAGTTTCATAGCAAAAATACATAAAATTTACCATTATGTCATTTTGAATTTCCCTCTGGTAGTTTTACTATTTTGTTCTATTGCATATACATGATGTTTAATGTGCTTCATAGAAGGTGGAGCCCTTCTTCGCTGAATTCCCCCATTTTTTATTTTGATTGATTGATTGATTTTTTTATTATTTCTTTCACCACCACCATAAGGATAGAAGGTGATTTGTGACATTGGACAATAGATTTAGTGATACGGAATTAACATTAAATTAATGTATGTACAGGTGTACAGTCATATGCAGTCACCTGTACATCCCCATTTTGCTAGCAAATGGTGCTAATCAAATGCATTTTATTAATTCATTGTCACTGAAGGTTGCCACCTCATCGAAAGCAGAAGTTCTCACAGTTTGCTGGTCTTGAGCTTTCAGGTGTGTGTTAACACAATACTGCAATCTTTCCAGTAGTTGACATCCCAGCAAGGTCAAACCAAGCAACGCTCAGAGAAACTGCAAATAACCAAGACATATATCTCAGACTCTACGGGCCTCAGTTTGCATGTTAAATACTAAAGTTCACGACAGCACAATTAGATAAAAGCTGAACAGGTATAGTTTATTTAGAAGGGTTGCCAGGAGAAAGCCTCTTTTCTTTAAAAAGAACATTGGAGCTCACTTTTGCAAAGTTGCATTTGAACAAATCACAAGACTGCCGTAACAAAGTCAATAATACACAGTGTCATGATTGGAGAAAACCAAACACAACATATTAACACAAACACCTGATATGAACTGTCAAGCATGGTGGTGGAGGGATGATGAATGGGGGTTGTTTTGCATTGACAGGACCTGGACGCCTTGCTGTCATTGAGTCGACCATGAAATCAAACAGCTAACAGCCATTTTCAAGCATTATTAGTTTGTTTTCATTTAGATTATTAGTATTGTTATATATACCGCTTTACTGCAGTTACAATCACAGTATACTAAACATTACTAGTATTTACCCTGTAAAAGGAAGAAGACTAAGATGGACAGGGAGATTAAAAAATAAAATCACACTTAGATGTGAAATAAAAAGCATGTAAAAAATTAAT
>VVHJ01040803.1:14005-30817 GCA_015107715.1 Tylochromis polylepis | reverse complement strand
TTTTCCATTCTGCTGCTGGTACAAAAGAGAGTTATTATAGCTTTGTATAATAGCTTTGTGTGATTCAGTTTAATTTCAGCTGGTTTTCCGAGTGGATTTTCTTATTTCAATTTCGTCTTTATTGTTTGAAAATATTTAGTTTTAGTTTAGTTTTATTAGTTTCAGTGTTAATTTTTATCATTTTAATTATTGCATGGAGAGCACATGTCAGAGGAAAGCTTTATTACAATAAAAACAAATCAGTTGGCTGATTTGTCTTGCACTCTTTATGTCAGAGCAAAGTGTGACATTGCCAAAACTGAGCTAACCCCAGAAAATTACTGTTAATGATCTTTGCATCAAAATCTAATTCTCCTTTTGGCATTTTAGGCCAAATAACCTTGATTGGAAGACACAGCATTTGTTTACACACCTCTGCTGTGAATACTTCATTATAGCTCATTTCTAAAGTGCCACGCCCCCCACAGAGGCCTGGATGGTGACCCACACAAGCTGCTGCTTACCCTTAGCTGATGTGTGCTCATTGACTACAAAATATATATTGCTGGGGATTGACAGTAAGTCTGCACAGGAGCTGGAAGAGATATTATGATTTTCAACCTGTAGATAAAAAAAAAATACACCGTTTTTGTTCACATCGAGATCTCTTTATACGTGTACAATGCCAGCCTGACATATGATGTGCTTATTTCATGAATAAGTAATATCTAACAAACACGTACATGAGCTAGAGCAAAGGTATGTCTGAAAACACACAAAACAACACAACAAACACTCAGCACTGGCTCAAAACGTGTTCAAAGGCTTAACAAAGACTAAACAAAGCTGAGCAGAGTGTTTGACTGACAAATGGTCTTCGGGACATGTAGCACAGACACAACAGATCGACAATAAATTGATGAAAAAGGGAAGTAGTTAACATAGCATGAAGCAGAAACATCAGCTTCAGAAACAGAAAACTGAGATTCAGGCAGCTCTGAAGTATTGATTTGGCCTTTCTAAATTCAGTTGTTTAGCTGGTGATTATTTTGACAAAACTCAACAAGGAATACTTGCGTTTGTAGTGGCTGGATATCAGTGGGGAAAAACAGACATGACATTCTACCGAAATGCTGAGCAGGAAGGGACTGGGGCTAAAAAGCCTTGCAGTTGTTTTACAGAGCATTCAGCTCCCAGCAGCTCTCAAACATCGTTCTCATGAATATGAATGACTCTTAACCCCTGGGAGGAAGGCTGTCATGTCAAACACAACTGCAACACTGGCAGATTTCTCCAGACAGATCCCAGAGCCAGCCTTGACAACACAACGTCCAGCACAGGTGATTCAGTCTGTCTACACTTTTAACACCAGATTTCTTCGCTTCATTTTCCCACTTTTGTGAGTGAATGATTACAAATTGTGAGAGAATAACAAACGCAGAGTCCAATCTATTTCTACTGAAACTCCAGAGGTCTAAAACGGACTTTATTCGGTACACCCTTAATTGTTTCCCATGACAGACAGTTTAGTTTTCTAACTCCAAGGCACGAACAGTGAAGGGAAAAAAAGAGACAGGTAAATTACAAATGTACACAGCTGGACTACACATTGTGTGCCAGTTGTGCAGGAACTGAGGCAAATATTCCATGCATGTTTTACTGATCCAATTGAGTGAACCTTAAATAATTCTTAGGTTTCACGCCCAGTCACAACGTCCCACTGTCATACATTCTTCCTTCTTAACACTGAGTCACCAATGGTTGGAATAATGAAAAATAAATATAAAAGATACAAGGTTATCCAATCTCTACAGCCTCCTGCAAGCATAACAAAGCTGAATCCCATGATACCCCGCTGGAGGTTTAGTTGCACTGTGGGTAATACAAGTAGTCAGTTATGAGAAAGACAAAAAATATATGAATGAAAAGATCTTTGGGTGTCTGATATGAGACTATCTACTCACCAGCCACTGTACTAGACTTTATTAAGTACACCACTGACAACAGTACACACAATTGCCTTCATTCTTATTGGCATATATTCAACAAGAATTTGGTTCATGTTGACATGATAGCATCACACAGTTGTTGCAGATTTATAAGTTGCAGAAAAGGATTCCAATCTCCCATTCCACTCCAAAAGATACCAGTTTGAGATGATTTGAGCTAATTGATACAGCACATTATCCTGCTGGAAGCAGCCATCAGAAAAAAGGTTACACTGTGGTCATAAATGGATGGACATGATCACCATTTAAATGATGCTCAGTTGTTTCTGAGGGTTGCGAAGTGTGCCAAGACACTATCCTCCAGATCATTATACCACCACCACCAGTCTGAACTATTGATACAAGGCAGAAAGATTAGAGATGCTCTTCTGCATACCTGGTTGTATCAAGTGGTTATTTGAGTTTCTGTTGCCTTCCTATCAGCCTTAGGCACTCTGGCCATTCTCCTCTGACCTTTGACCTCAACAAAGCTCACTGCATTTTTTTTTCTGTTTTGGACCATTTTTTGCAAATCCTAAAGATAGTTATGAAGGAAAATTACAGCAGATTAGCAGTTTCTGAAATAGTCAGTCTAACCTGGCTGGCAGTAACAACCACATCATGTTCAAAATCAATTAAATCACCTTTCTTTCCCATTCTGATGCTCAGTTTGAACTTCAGCAGGTCGTCTTACTCATATAATGTAATTGGCTGACTTGAGTTAATGAGTAGCTGATCAGGTGAACCTATTAATGAGGCCAGCAAACGTTTGCAGGTATTTCATCCATTGTGAATTTGAAAATATAATAGGAGGACAATGCTAAATGGGTAGAATCCTCAAGGCCTTACAATGCAGTTTTTTCTAAATTCCTTCAGATACCATTTTATTTTCAGTCTAACTTTATCTCATTTTAGGGAAAAAAAAAGTTCCACTGGTGACCTTGTGGGCTTGTAGCCTGCTCTGTCTGTGAGTGATGATATAAGATGATACAAGAAGGCTAACACAGGAACAGGTGTAGCTGCATGTATTGTACCTGTAGAGCTGGACACTTCCCCTTTGGTTTGTAGCAGGATGGCTCAGAAACATTCTTTAAACAAAGTCTGGAGAACAGACCCTATTCCCATTCCACTGAAAAAAGCTCAGCAAGCTGAGTCACACCTCTGAGCACACCTCGGATTCGCTGAAAGATACAGCTGCCACAATGTTAGTACCCACTGAGACCACAGCCAGAAGTCTAAACCAGCAGCTTCCATCATACTTGAGGCCCACTAGCAGAGTGTGGCTCTCAGACAGCAGAGGGATTCCACAGTGTGAACAAATTCATTCAGCTGGCAGACCCTCTGGAACATTGTGCTCTGTCAGGGTAATCATCGATGATTATAATAAAAAATGGGGGAGAGGTTGGGGGGGGAGGATGCATGAAATCGACATTCTTCAGGAACAAAAGATGCATTAATAGTGTTAAAACAGATGCAGTGAAGAGCTGAATGTACATGCATACATCATGCACATACTGAGAGTCTTAAGACCGACCCTAGGAACTGTTGGAAAACATAAATGATTGTAATCACAGCTATTTAATAGGATGACCAATATTACGTACACTTAAAAATATTGCCAACTTTTTCTCTATTGTTTCAACTTTTTACATTTTTTTTTTCAATTTCAGAAAATTCCAGTAAGGTCGGATATTTACTTCCCATGGACTCCATGATTTTTCTGATTTTCTTTTGTTTTTCTGTAACTGCAGCATGGAGCGATACGCCATTTTAAAGCCCTCCTGATTGGCACATATATTCAAGGAAATCTGAGCTGAATGCAAAGCCAACAAGCCTTTTATAATATTTTATTAATCTTATGTGGGGAAGCCCCACATACACTAGGCCTATGTTGATATTGAAACCAAGATAATGGAGTTTCAGTAATTTGTTACAAAAACAAAACTGCTTTGGGCAGCAAAACCAAAAATTTTATGTGTCTCAGTGTGTTTTTGCCCCTGTCTACAGCCACTTTACCTTGTGAGTATGATGAAAAAAGTACAACTCCATATTCCTGAGATCAGCTGCAGATTCAGAGAAAGTATCAGTGTTCTACTCGATAAAGTTTATAGCACACCAGTGCTATTTGGAGGCCAAAAGGAAAAAAAATCAATCAGCATCATTCACAGTGCAGTGTGTGTTTAATGGGTTAAAAACAGACACACAAAAGTACTTCTTGAGCAGTAACATATCAATGCACTAATGATCAGCTTTGTTCTGACATTCTGTGCTTTGCAGTTTCCTAATCCTGCCACATGTTGTTGTAGCTCAATTCACGTCTTGTCTCTCCCCTCACCATTGGCAGAAAAAGCTTAGGATGACTTCTGTCTCAATAGGCAGGAGGCAGGTGGAATTTGCTGAGGGATGGAGGGAAGGAAGGATATGAAGTGGAGGGGTGTTTGTGCAAGTGAGGGATAAGCAGGGTTGGATACGTGACAAGAAATGGGATCAATGGAAGGAAAGAAAGAGATAGGAAGGAAGAAAATCCCAAACCTAAGAAGAGACAGATGCTTCACAGCCAGTAGTGCTCCACCTCCAACACAAACACGGATGAGGGATGATGGTAAGAGGGGAGGGAGGAGCTGCGGTTGGTAAAAAGACAGACTGCACAGTGCGAGTCCTGCCCTGACTGAGTTGTTGTCCATTATCAGAAAAGCTCCAGCTCTCTCTCTCTTTCGGTCCTCCGTTCTAACAGGCCATCCTGTTGCAAAGCACACTGGCCATTTTACGCCATTATAAAAGCTGCAAAAATAACACCAATTACTTTAGTGAAATAATTTTTTTGGGGGGTGTCAGCTAGAGAGGCAGCACAGGGATAAAAGACAGAACGCAGTATATTAATGCCCTGAGCCATCACTGTTTCATGAAACACTTTTTTTTTTTTACTAATGGTTTATTTATTTTCACTTTTCCTGCAGCATGATTGTATTACAGATACGAATGAATTAAAATGATTCAATTAGTTTAGTCGTTTTGGTGCCTAAACATGACCCTAAAGTGCAGCTCAAAACTACAAATATAAAAAAGCCCTAAAGGCAAATTTTCAGCATCAGTACAAAGCAAAGAGTGAGAACAGTGCAGAAAAAAGGCTTGCATGTGACTGAGGTGTGAAAAAGCTTCAGTGCTATGAGTCTGACTTTATTGTTCTGTATTTTGCAACTGTCAGGGAAAAAAAGCTAGCAGCATATATATATATACTCTCAATATATATGTATACATATTACCGATCGCACATATCATATTACTGATAAACCGATACCTTATACATATTACCGATACTGAGTTTTAGAGATAAAGTTGTTAACATACTTTTACATTGCATTCATTTTTTGAATGATTTGTAAGTCACAGTGTGCCAACTTTTGAATAAAACTCACTCCTCTATTCATGAATGCTAGATTGTTTATTATACTTGATAAGAATTAATTAAGACAAATAAAGACGACTAGGAAGTGCAAATATCAGAAGACTTTATTCCTCTGTACAGGATACCTCGCTTGCATGATATTACATTTTTTTCTTTTTTTAAAAAATCCAACCTCATTTACCATTTTTCAGTTTTATGAGTAAAGGATTGAGCCATTTTGAAGTCAACAATTAAACAAATCACAAACAAAAATCTTGGCTTTGTTTTTATGTACAATCACTACCAACGAAAAAAAAGAAAGAAAGAAATGGTTGAAGTCAAAACTAAAGAACACTTTATTTCATTTTTTTTTAGGTGGGTGAGGGTTATACCCCTCTCTGCTTGCTTTTTTTTAAAAAGTCACTGGACACCACTGATGTCAGGTATTTTAATGCCACTAGATAAAACTGTACTCTTTGCCTCCCTTTAAAACTTGGTTCTTTTTGAGTAATCCACCTGACTAACATGTTTGTCCTTGGAGCTTGAGCTAGGGCACTAATTTCTGTCTCGCATTTCTGACCTTACCACTTTTTCACGATGAACATGTGCACA
The DNA here is from genome assembly GCA_015107715.1 of Tylochromis polylepis. NCBI lineage: Eukaryota > Metazoa > Chordata > Actinopteri > Cichliformes > Cichlidae > Tylochromis > Tylochromis polylepis. The sequence continues at coordinate 24,853 of VVHJ01040803.1, read as the reverse complement.
GCATTCTTCAGTTGTTTCCACATACACTCCATGTTCTGCTGCAGTCCACGGCTGGTCCCCCAACTAATGCATCACTTACTTCAATTTGAGTAACATCTGCTGAAAGCTTTAATTTCCATGTTTTAGGAAAGTAATGATAGACATGAACATCACTTACCTAAAACTAATCGGTGTCTACTATATTATTATGATATTTGTCAGTTATTCGTAGCCACTTCCAAGGACCTTTTGTCTGATATGTAGTGTTTTCATTCTATATAACTTCTATAGCAAAGTTTCTAAAAACAAGTCATCCTGAACTACTTATATAAGAGCTGGGATAGGGTCCAGCCTCTGTGTTGGATAAGCTGTCGAGAAGATGGCCGGATGGATGGACAGATGGACTACGTTGTCTGAAACTACGTAATCTGAAACAAGGCTACAAAGAACTTATAGATGTTTGTCTGTTTTCATGTGGAATTTCACATCCTCATCCATATTTTCCTTCTTTAGTAATTTTTAATATTTTTTCTTTCTTTGCTCAAAAATAAACGTGTGTTTTGCTGCTCTCTGTTGACTTCTCATACGATTCCATATATAGCTCGATCATCAAAGCTTTGAGATGTCAGGGTAATTTCTCTAGTGAAGCGCACTTTAGTGTGCTGGAAGCCATGTTAAATATCTTTGGCATCTGCAGCTTTGTTTCGTTTGGGCTGAAAACAATAAAAGAAAATGAAGCACTTAGCATGAGCAACTACTCACCCCGGCAGGACAGACACAGAGAGAGAGAGAGAGAGACATGTATGGGAGGAAAGACAGAAAAAACTAAAATAATGTTTTAAAGAGCAGCATCTTTGTTCTTTGATGCTTGGCAACAACAAGCCTTCAGGACACACGCAATACTTCGACTACTGGCGGTGGTGAATAAAGCTGCTGTTCCATTATCAGAACACTGCTTTTTAATCTGGTGAAATATCATTGCTTAGAGGAAGCAGCCGTCATCACCTTCTGTTTCTACTGCATGACCACTTCCTTTACAATTTTACAGATAGCTCTATCTGAGAAAAAGGGAAAAAAAAAAAGCCAGAGAGTGCAAATCAGGAGATGACAAACTGCTTCAGGCTTCATGATCCCATCTCTCAGATTGAAAATCTCATTTGTATGACTATGAGATGTTCTGCTGGTGTATTTCTGTAGACCATGTTTTGTGCAGCAAACCCAGCACTTTCTCCACTCTTTTGTGAATTCCCAGTGTAATTAGATTTCCATCAGTCTAATGTGGCTGCACCTCTTATACAAAGCACACAGCAGTGACAGACTCCGTATTTTAATGCCAATACTGTCAGGAGATATTAAACTCTAACAGTAACTTCCATGGCACTCACGGATCTGATCCACTAATTGAGGTCATTTGTTTGACAAGCTGTAATCGGTGGTCAAAAAATAAAAGACTCCTGTTCAAAAAATGAAGTAAACAGAGCTTCTGATGTACTGGTCACAGATGATGAGTTATTGATAAAGTCATTATGCAGGCTCGCATTAGTCAGGCTACGTATGTTCATGATAAATGACAAGATGTCAAATCGGCACAGTCTGTCTTTGGTTAAATGACGAATGGCAAGAGCCATCTCCTGCCCAATGTGTCCGATTATCTGCCGAATCGATTCGCTCACCTGTCAGGTAGCTCTCGTATGTTTTGAGGTCATAATTTGGGAAGCCCAACCAAGCACCAAGAGTTCTTTCTTGTGTTTTACATACAGAAAACTATAACTACTATCTTACTTTAATGATTGTATGTATATATATATATCTAAATGTAGTCCATCTTTTCCTTAATGGGGGGCCAATCATGTTCAAGTCATGCTTGAACATTGTCACACATACGACAATTAATAACATCTATGCGTTTCAAAGAACAATTTACTATAAATCCAATTTCTTTTGATTTTCTTATACATTATATTAATTTAATCATCCCCCTGCTAATGCAATGATATATTCCCCATTTGCACGTGTCACAGTCAATGTACGTCACCCATCCGCAACTTAAGTCATCAAAACTGGTATTCGCAATGAAATTTTGTTTAATTTGGAATGAAGTGTTTGGAAGAGTGCCGCAGGCCTGGGGTTTTGCTAGTATGACTAACAAATTATCATTAAATTTGCTGTAATGCTACAGTAATTGTGATAGTGTTAGAAAATTAGGAAATAAAACCTATGGTGCATTCAGCTTTCCTTTCCTCTGCAATAAAGCTTGGATTTTGCAGATTCTGTCACAAGAAGCATAGAGTACTTAACTCACAGCATTTGCTCTTCAAGCTCTGAGCTTCAAAATAAAATATATATTACGATGGGAATGGATTATGATTACAATGTCACTTGTAAGTTTACATCTAAACCCTGTTTTCTGCCTAACATCATAGTGAGCTGAGTTGAACCTCATCCAAAGTGACCTTTAATGGAATTTGGGTCACGAGAGAGCAACCCCTGTGCTTTCACCAACATATGTCATGCAATTCAGGAAAAAACTCTAATATAATTGTGTGCAGAGGGATGTAACCAACCCAGAGCTGAGTGTATGCACACTAATTCTGAGCATCCATGGATCTGGATTACTAAAGCCAGTAAAATTATCACAAGTAATTCAACTGTAAAAATTCACTAAAATGCAACTTTCTAAATGACCCTTTTAAGCTGATTAATAGATATACAGTAGATTAAATAAAGTAAAAGCAAATTACCTCATTCCATTATTAGATTTCCTCAGCACTTATTCATTGAAATTCTCCCCTAATTAAATTTAGTAAACTTTATTTAAAGATATTTTTGCTTACTTTTTTAATAACTCAAAAAAATAAAGTGAAATCTCTGGTAAGTACTGTATCTTTAAATGTAGCAGTACCCACATTTTGGGCAATGAACCAGTCTTCCATCTCATTTTGATATACAACAAACGTCCTCGGAGTCCTGTTAAAGTGGGATGTATTGGCATTCTAATAAAGAGAATATTTCTCCGAGTGTGAAATATGATGTAGGGCACCCCACCTAATAGTGCATTACTGCTACTCCCTTATTCTCATGGTCCTGAGGAAGGCAGTAAGTGATGATGTTCTTAGTTAGCAGCTTTTAGAATTAAAATATGAAACTTTGTCAAAAAAAACAAAAAAAACAAAACATGATGTGAAATGACTCTGACTCAGAAAATGCTGTGTCTGGTAACCAAGAAGACAGAAATAACACCTGTTTTAACGCGCCATGGCCCAGTGACTGCCACTATAATCCCTGGAAATTCAGTGAAGTCTGCCCTACGCAGCTGATCACTTGCCAGTTATTAAAAATATCATATTGTGTCTGTGTGTGCATGTGTGCTTTTATGAAGCATACACATATAGATACATGCACATGGAAGATTGCTATGGAAAAAGGTATTTAAAATAGCCCGGTGGGATAATTAGTGAGTGATTTGCGAGCTGCTGAGGATGTGATATAGAGCCACGCTGTAGGCTGTATTGATGTCCTTACAGAGTATTTATGATGGTTGACAGGACCAGCAAATGGCTGCATTGCGACAGGGTGACGACACAAGCATATGTTCTCGCCCTGCTAGACATTCCTGAGGAACGGCTTTATGGCATTGGAGAGAGCAAGCATGTGTTCAGCTTCTATGACTGCTGAATCCCCATTTATTACAGCGGTACTGAGGAAAGAGTCATGTTCATACCAGAAGTCTCTCTCTGTCTGAGTCCCCACTGCAGCGGCAGCAGGCCAGTCAGAGCAGCTGAGCAGTACCCACTGCACTAATAAAAGCACTGATAAGAGTCTTTCATTTCACGTCAGGTTTCTCCTTCCTTTCCTCTTACTTCCAAGGGACACTGGGCTTTATATAATAGGGCACTATCTAGGAATCTTGAAGCCCGATGGCTAAACAAAGATCACTTCTCACCTGCACATAGAAAACCGTTTTTAATTTTCTTTGCTGCTGAATTTCTCAATGTTATAAACTGTTTAAGAGGGAAAAAATGATTCTACTATTATGGTAATAGTAATGTAAATTGCTGATCATCAAGCTCTAAGATTAGATTTCCTGTATTTTTAACCTGATGCATAAAGAAAACAATATTTCTGTGCGGATATTTCTATTTGTCAATGCTGAGAAGATAATTACTTGTCAGGTGGGGAAGCCTGACAGGGCAATAAAAGTGAGCAGTCAAACAGTCGCATACATGTTTAGAAACTCTCAGACAAAACTAATTTATTTAGGAGAGAAAAATGAAGGCCAAGACTGTCAAACTCGCTAGAATTTTTAATATCACAGTGTTATAGTCTGTACAATACAATGTCTGTTACAGATAAACAGCATACAATACTGACTAACATGTCCAACTTGCAGCCTGCAATAGGAAAGCGCATAAACGTGGTGTAATTCTAATGCACTGCATCTCTATCTGAGATGATGTATTTCTGGTTACAAATACATACAACTCTTTCTATGCTGATCACATCCTAGATGAGACCAGTGCTGCTTAAGTATTGAAGTATTCCCCTTCAACTTTCTGTTTTCGACAGAAGTATTCTGACATTTCAACTCTATGTTTAAAACAGAAAGTTAAAACAGCAGAAATCGTTTCAATTCAAGAACATTTCTATCTGCCTTTGCTCTTCTTCATTGTAAAAGTGAACCTTTATTGTTAGTGTCAATTACAGATGATTATATTAAAGGACAGTCAGTCTCCCCACAGGCCATGTAGATGTCAACCCATTCTTAGTATATCTCTGATTAGGATCTGCATGAATAATAACGGGTCCCATTTGTTCTGCAGTATACAGTAATAGCTATGGTTATGAAAGATTACAGCTGACAAATGGGCTTTCCCAAGGCATCAGGCTGGCTGTGGAGGGTGGGTGTGATGCGGGTGTCAACTCTACATTCCTAAGGCGAACACAAGCATCGCCTGGGTGAATTTACAGTACATCTCTGCTCTCGCCCTGCTGGGCCTCTCTTCCGTAAAAACCAGACAAGTGCTTTCATGACAAACTGGGAAGCAGCAGAAGTAGCTGCCTGATGTGATGAGGACATGTTATTCACCCTTGGATGCTGTCAAACAACAGCCAAGTTTATCACTTCCTCTCAGGGTCCTCTTGGGCCATCTCACTCAGTTATACTCATGAATGGATTTGCAAGGCGAATCCTAAAACAAAAATCCATCAAAATGAAAGACTATGTAGCACATATTGAAGACACAAGGGAAGTGACAAAGGATTAGCACGTTGTGAGAATTAACACACAGAATAATAGTCAAGAAAGTCTGTCAGTCTTTCTGTTTTTGCTCCCACCTCGAGAAACATTCATGCGATCAACTTCGAACATGGCTATGTCAACTCAGAGGTGAGTAGTGTGAATGAGCGATGGCCTCATTTTGGTCACATGTTGCATGATGATGTCGCAGTTCAGACAGTATTGCAGGCTCTTATGACTGAATTGTGAATCATGTCATTATACTAGCTATTTGCTGATATATTGGTATCTGTATTCACACTGAAAAATGAATTTAAAGAGTAAGGAAGAGACGAGAGAAATGCCTTTCAACCAGCTGACCCGAGGAGAGCGTAAATGAGCAGCCCAAGTACTCAAGTCAAGTCAACAAGTATACGGTGAGATGAAATATTGTCCTCCTGGATCAAAAGTGCAAACTGTAAAAATAAAAATAAAAATTCATATATACAACTATACAGAAAAAAGATAAACTAAGAGTGAGTACAACTGTATTGTACTTGAATAGAAATAGAATAAGAAATAGAGAAGAATAAGAATACATAAATACAATAGTACACAGACAGAGTGGAACAGTGCAACACAGAATAGTGCAAGTATTGGAAGTACGACTTATTGTAACAGTAAAAGATTATTTTTAAACTTAACCATCATATTATCTTAGTAAGGACTCATAAATAACTACACATAACACATGTTAGGGAAATCTGTTTATGTTTTGTGTGCCTGAAATTGTTTGGGTTTTTTTCAATATTGTCCAATACATGATATTGTTAAAATCACCAAATATCAGTGATGTATTGGTCTTAAAATCCTTTATTGGTGGGGCTCTAGCAGGTACCTTTGCTTTTGCTAACATGGCTGCTACTGCACACACACTGCATTAGTGCATCTAATTTGATTACCACAGACTAGACTCAAACCCGGAAGAAAACCTATAGCATACTGTATGCTCTATTAGATTGCCTGTAGTATAATAGATGGGAATTGGGTGGAAGAAACTTAAATGTCATGTACGAATTGGAATTAAAAGTGACCAGTCAATTCCTCTGTAAGCTATTTTGCTTGAAATCACAATCTCATAGCCCACCCATGAAAAGCAGAAAGCACTAAGCACTTTTATTTTTTATTTAATTTTGCTTTACTAATTGAAAGATTTTTTTCTTTTCTTTTTATTTCAGCTCTCAGGTTCTCATTTTTAGAACTACAGTCTGACTTGAATCAGTTTCGTTTTCTACCACTTTAACATCAGATTTATGATTAATTGAGGCTGGCTCTTCAAGGTTTAGGTCTATCTACAGACTCTAAATGGCATATTTCATTTACCTACACAGTGGTTATATGTGACCTCCATTTCCTGAATCCAGACACTAGAAACTCATGTCCATTAACATATAAATGGTCTAATGAGCAGGATGATGTCATTGAATGAATCATTACACCAATGTCTATTCTGGGCACTCCAAGAGTCTATGTTTGCCTTAAAAATGTAAACTTTGCACATAAATTGTGTCACAATCTTCTTAAAATCTAGAAGAACATTCATGTTTCCAAGAGGATACATTGTTAATGTGTTTGTTTGTTTAAGAAACAGCAAATTTTATACTCTGTAACAAAGGCTAGTTGGTTTTTGTCTCCACTGGAAAAGAAATGTTCACTTATGATACAAATTTAAAGTGTGGCTATGACAACAGACAATAAATCTATTTTTCTGTCAAAACATAAGCAGGCTGTTTTATGACAGCCATCGCTACCTACAAAATACCTAAAATCTGGAGAGGGAGTAGTAATTTAGAGTTACTGATTGGCTGGAAGAAAAATTCGAATGCAACTGACAACTGCTTTGAATGTCTGCTTGTTTTCTGACATAAAAATATAAGTTTGGAAACCTGTAAACAGAAACGGGGCATTTGAAAATCTCAGTAGTGTCTTTGTTGTTCCCCGTGAACCGCCTCTCTCCCTCCCTTCTGTTGAAAGCACAGTTTAATCTATTTTATATCATCCATATTTATCAGCACAATAGCCCCTATTTTTCTGAAAACCATTTCATCCTGTGCATGAAGGGATTACTCTCCCCAGCTAACATCTTTCTTACTTAAGTAATGCTAAACGGATGAGCTATTGCTCGAGGTAAAATGCATGGTTGATGACAAACAAAAGTGACAAGTGAACAACAAATAAATTACAGTTTAAGGAAGGGCAGTGCCATCAAGGACGTGGCGGGGCCAGGGGTAACACACTCAGTCAGTGACTGTGTAATATATCTCTGGTATGATGATGTCAAGGCAATATGTTGGAATTTAAACACAGCAATATCAGCCAGCAACACAAGGACCAGACAAATGATGCACTACACACATCTCAGATTGCACTGCAAATGTAAGCTGGTCATTCCTGGGAAAGAAAATATGGAACATGACGAAACATCACACGACCGCTTAAGCCGATTTAAATGATAGGTTAAAAGATAGACTATTTTCCACTTCAGTCCTTATTGAAATGTTGATTCACCTCATTTATCACTGCGCATCACCCAACATGTGAGCACTTTATCACGTTCAGCAACAAAAACAATAGTGTTCTTTTGGGCGCAGCCTTAAAAATGATCATTTAAATAGGCAGAAAAACAGCAAACCTATCCTCTGAGAAGTTTTATAATTATCAGCATGGAATGTGGCTGTGAGATTGTACGCTGGTCTCATTTCAGTTATAGCTCTGCTTTGTAAATACATGTAAATACAACTTAATTACCAAGCATTTTGCAATGAAGCTGGTGCCAGCCCAGCGGTCTTGTCAAGGTAAAATAAATATGCTCTGAATAGGATGCTAAATTCAGAGCCTGCTTGAGCCGATGATAAGAAAACAGGAGATGGCAAAAGTTTTAGTAGCTATTTCTGTTATGGCAGTCTTCCAGACTTTCCCCTCATTTGCAACCCATTAGGTTGTTGCATATTCATTGTGTAAGACTAGAAGATTCAGACAGGCTGCTGGGAATTCTGCTCTAAAGATACTCTGCAAGGATTGTAAGCCCCATGCAGTTTAGCAGACAGGTGGTGACCAAGATTCAAGGTCCATATCATAAAAAACATTTGATTTCCCTCAAGGAGAATCCCTGCTTTTCTTCAGGTGGCTGCATTTATAGTGTTGATGTTTAATGGATGAAATTAAACGTTCTATGATATCAGTGCCAATTTTGCATACACTTATTCATATAGTGGCCAACTTTCTTGACTACGATAGTCTCTTTATTTCTACACAGCGCCAGGCAGGACAAACAAGCTGGAATCATGGCTGATACCAGGAGTATGATTTAAAGCCTTAGATGGAAACTTTAATACCCTCTGAGACAAAACAAGGAGCAAGGTCTCAGCTTTAGGCTGGTAGCTGGTTCAACACCCACTGAAATACAACCCAACATCCCTTGTGACAAAACACCTGACTGTTTTGTCTAGTTGACCTTGTGTTATTCCTAGACTATATAAAAGATAAATATAGCTTCTGAGTCTGAAAAGTGACTGAACCTGAATTCTATCTAAGAGGGTTACGTCCTGTGGTTGCTAAAAAGGAAGTCTGCTTGCATGGAAGTATAAGAGCAAATGGCTCTCAGCTTATTTGTACCATGGCTAGTAATTAATTAACTAGCAATTAAGCTAGTTTAAAGTTCATTTTGTAAATATATGTCTTGATTAGAGTCAGAAAGGAAATAGAAATAAAGCTATTGGTTTCTAAGTCAGCTTATCTTTTTTTTGCATACAATCTATGGTGACACATTCCCATTTTACAATTATGTTATTGTCCACTTTTACTCTTTTCTATATGTGTGTGTGTGTGTGTGTGTGTGTGTATGTGTATATATATATATATATATATATATGACTTCTCACCAAGACTTGCTTTCCTTTCTGTGTAACTTGGCAAAGCTTTTTAATATCTGACATAAAGCAAGCCCAAGTTCTAACTTTTTTTTTTTGTAATTGCTGCTGTCTCACTCCAGCACATGTGAAAAGTCCAACTTCAACATAACACACTAAGAATCTGCCTTCAACACTGGCCTTCTTGAGCACACTGTGATGTCAGAATTAATCAGCCAGATCAGTCCAAATGTAAGACCGGCTGTCTTTGAGAGTCTCGCATGTCTGGACGATAAGAAAACCCAACTTTGGGTCCAAATGGAAGCGTTCCAGCTGATCACTCCACTGCAAATGTGACATTCTGGACCTTATTATTATTATTCTTGTGAATTTCAAGTGAGCTTTCGTTTTGAACACACGTCATACCTACTACCACTTTAAGAGTCCAGGAATGCCACGGCTATTGGGAAGGTATCGTTAATGCTGACTGATGGTTCTTCATATGGGTTTTGGCTATGCAAATGTACATAGCATGGCGATGAGAGCGCTGTCTCTGGCTGAAACCTTTGACCACTTGCGGTAACCACGTAGAACCCTCAGACTTCCAGATTGCACTCTTTTTTCCTCCATGACTGGAAAAGTCAACACAGCAGAAGGCAGGCAAAAAGGGAAAATTCTATGTAAGATGAAGTATTCCAGATGTAATTTCTCTTCTACCTCTTCTGCTGCTTTAAGGATTATTGGTTCCTTCGACTTGGGAGGGTAAATTCAAGTTTTCACCCTTCATTCAAAGCACTGGTTGAGAACAGCTTCTAGATTCAATATCTGTCTGTATGTAAAAGCAAAGCTAAGAAAGCTGTTAGAAATCACAGTACTATCCTAGCTTTTGTGCTACAGAGCTCTTCAAAGTCTCCTCATGCGTGTTCTTAAAATGCCTCGGGTAAGAGCATATGGACAAGAAAATACAGCCGTATTTCTCTGAGTGTGTTCCTAATTTCCGGGAGAACTCTGTCCAGACTTGGTCTGAGAATATTATGACTGGAGCGCTGAGTTATTTTGAGGCACACGAGATTTATTTTTCTTTGAAACAGGAAAGTGGAGATGAAGTTCTTGTAAAAATTAACAATGAAAATTCATGAACTAAGAGAAGGTAGTATTGGGAGTTTAGTTACAACTGAAAAACAAAATGAGAAAATACTAATTATATTTACAATCCTGTGAAGTAGATTATAATGTCGAAAAGAGTTTAACTTCTTAGACTGGACTCCGATAGCCTCAATGTTGAAGAAATAACTGATTGAGGCAGAGAGTTACATTTTCTATGTAGGAATAAGAAACTCCCCTAAGGGAAAAAAACCTAAAAAAAAAAAAAAACCAAAACAAAATCAAGTTTACATTCTACGTGAAAGACACCTCTCGTGGTCAAATCACACTAGCAGTCAGCACTGACCTCTTTTAACGTCAAACCTGACCCTTTTTCAAAACTTATTAAAGAAATTAATTGTATGAAATCTACTCAGCCATTTAACTTTCAGTATGAAGAGTTGTTAAACAATATTGTCACACGGTGGATACGCACCAGACAACTGTGTGACAAGTCCTTGTGTCAGCATGGTTGCTTCCCTGCACATAATGAATTGAATCTTCATAGTGAGTTCTTCCTAATCAACAGTGACTAAGCACTTTGCCCAGAGAAAGTTGGACTAGTCCTTAGTCTCCCCCCCCCCCCCCCCCGTCCCCCCTTTC
>VVHJ01040803.1:0-13985 GCA_015107715.1 Tylochromis polylepis | reverse complement strand
CATCTCTTCTTCCCCCCCCCCCCCCCTTTTGGCATCCTTTGATATCTGCATGACTAACTGCCTGTGTGAGCATGCAGTTACAGTAACTGACAACTTGCAGGATTTTTGGCTGTTTGAGTCAGAAATTCTTCTGTTCTGTCTCACTGCTGTGTGGGGCCACAAGCGTGCAAAGCTGGCGAAAGCAGCTGTTGGTTTCCATCCTGAAAACTGCTTAGAAGAGCAGCAATGGAGGGAAAATCAGTAATGTGAGACCTTCTAAAGTCATACCCCATCACCCCTAAATACCTCTGTGTAATTCTGCAGATGTCCCAACTGAACATAAGCTTCATTTTTTTTCCTGATCCAGTTTTGGTAGTTTCAGAACTTTCTCTGGGATTCAAAGTTTTTGTTAATTTCCAGCAAACATATTTCCAAGTATTTAGATTATGCGGGCTGACTGGCTCATAATGTGACATAATCATGGTCAAACTAGTGGTCATATGGAGAGAGAGACTTAAAACCTGTCCTCTACTCAGAGGTGGTCTTTTAATCATTCTGTAGCTGCATTTTGGACTATTTCACCAAATACTGTAACTAGTTAAAGCGAACACACACTTCTTTTTCCAAGGATGAAGATGTAACTGAATCTTTCACTTTTCCAAATTTGACCCCCCAAATTTTGAAGGGCTCTAGTAGTTGCAGTTTTAAGCCAGATGTGTCTGTTTCTAACTATAACAGAGGAGTCTTTCTCAATAGTATTTATAGTGTATAGTATAAAGGCTGAGCTGAACCCCTGAACTAAGATAAACACTGGACAAGGCAAAGTGAGACTTTGGGATCTTGAGGGGCACCAGAGATGGCAAATAAACACACCACACATGGACTACATGTGTTTTTAGCAGCAGGAAACAAAGACCATCCAACCCACTTTTTAAAATAAATGTTGCTGGGAAGTATGCACACACACAATACACAGAGATGCACACACCTACATACATTTTCTGGCCAATAACAGCCATTCTCTGTCTCAGAGATTGGGGTCTGGTCATTGGAGGTTAAATTTAAGAAGGTTGCAATCCAGTTTTCATGAACTGTTTCTAATTAAAGGGATCTGTTTTTATAATATGTGGACATTAAAGGAACAGACGTCTGCAGCGAAAAAAAGAGTCTCCCAGAAATGTATTTTAACAGATGGTCGTATTAACCTGGTATTTTCATCTCCTGTAGTGACTGCCAAAGCCGAGCCTAGGGAACGCTTTAATTTAGTTTAAAAATTAATATTTTTTTTGTGTGTGCATTCATATGCTGATTATATGGTGCTATCAATGACTTCAATGACTTCTTTGATGCAAGTATTAGCAACAACAAAGATATAAGGTATTGTATAAAAGTCTTGCGCCACCCATCACTTCTTTAAATTTGCCCACCAATCGGATGTGGTAGCAAAGTTTGACACAGCTGTTCAACTGTCTGTCACCAGTCTGTGTATAGCTGAAAAAGTGCCATCAGAGAGAAATGTTTGGGCAGGGAGTTGGTAAAGAGGGTCAGTGACCTTAATTAGCTGCGTAAATCCAACATTTTCAACTGTACTCATTAAAATCATTTTGTCTTGTCATGGTATTACCTGCCTTTGTGTAAACATGGTTTCAATGCAGTATGCATTCTGCTCTATTTCTTTGTCAGACTTTAAATAGTCAAAATATCTCCACATCACTCCAAGCCTTCTTTTTAAATGTGACTCATGTTTTGAGCTTCAGGCCCTGTCCATTGGGGTCTCTTGTAATGCTGCCACTCCCATTTTAAACATTTTCTTCTGTCATTTGGTCTTTTATCTTGCTCACACTCCTAACATATTGGTGCGTGCAGCTGCAGTACCCCAAACATTAGAACATGTGCTGCTGCCAGGTGCTTCTGATACCAAATTTGGCATATCTCAGTATAGTGTGAAGTGTGACCTCAAAGAATCTGAGAAAACTGGACAAGTGGACAAATGTAGGACAAAAAAATAAGTGGTCCTTGCACAGGACCTGAGAGATGCATGTGTCACTTCCAGTTTTGGTATAAACTCTCTTCAGCATGTACAGAGGAGGTCAGGAGAGAGGAAGACTACAGCCTACAGCCATCTGTAAAACACCGCCAAGACAGTAAAAGCATATCTCGGTAGAAAAACACACAATGGAACACAATCCAATGGATTGGCCTCCCCAATGTTGGACCATCTTGACAGAGAATGGAACAAAAGGCAGCCAGCATCCAAAGAAGAGCTTCCATTGTCCTTCAAGAAGCCTGAAAAACACTTCCTGAAGATTACTTAAAGAAACAGAAAGACAGCTTGTGTACTATTCTCTCTATGTGCTGAACATAGATAAACAGCCAGCCAAACTCCTTTTCAAGAGCTAGGAAGGTGAGCGTACTTGCTCCTTTAATTTTAGACCCTTATAGTCCCACACGTGGGAAATTTTGTAGTCCTCTGCCCATTCACTCAGTGAAGCAGTGGCCAGCTACCAATCCAGCGCACGGAGAGCAGTGTGTAGAGACAGCACCTTACTCAAGGTACCATTCGGTGGATTCGAACCCCCGACCTTCCGATCATGGCAAACACTGTACCTACTGAGCTATGACTTCGTACACAGCAATCACATTGAACTGACATCAGTGAACTGGAGTGAAACTAGACAGACACTTAAACAACTCTTAATGGATTGTCATATAATCAGCAGGTAAGAATAGTTAGGCACTAACATAGGAGACTACAAAATAAGTATCCTGTAGATATACAATCTGATATTAATACAACGAAAAATAAACAAGTAGTGGGTGAGCGTACACTTGTATCATTAGCTCAGAGGCTGCGACCTGTAACTACTACACTTCATAGAAGGTACAAAGTAATGTCACAAAACACCCTTATTAATTGCCAAATACACAAAGAACTGACAGAACTTACAGCCATTGCTTTCTGAAGGACTCCTCTGAAGGACTGTTTCGGATTCAACACAAATGATTTCAAAGGTGTAGCCATGCTTTTCCCACTGTTCTCTGCACTTCCTGCTTCCTGTCTATGCAAATGTCTAAATAAAAGCTTCACAAATTTCTGACGTATAACAATAGAAATACAATTTCCATGGCTACTTATTTGTCTCATTAGCATATAAACATATTCAAGACAGAACAGCTTGCCTAAGAGTGTTCAGGCTATGTTGAAGAATAAATGTGATCATACCAAATATTGACTTTAAAGCCTGTTTGGGTTTGTTTGGTTTGTTGCCTTATATTCTGTTTCCATTTACTATTCCAGATGTTTTAATCAATGAATAAATCACAGCACCTATTTCCCATTTTCCAAGCAAAATATAAGTTGGCTTAAGAGTTTTGCACAGAAATATAATTTTCAGATCACACAACGTGATCAAAACATGAACAAATCCCCAGAGACAGGAAGAGAACAGGGAACATAACATTTATTTTCACGCCAGATCACCGAAATGCAGCTTTCTCAAACTGGCAGATGCCCATTTGTGCTCATTTCAGTGACAAACTTTAATTGAGACCTGGGGGGGGGGGGTTGAGTAAAAAGAAGATAATCATGCTTTTCCCGGGGTGATGAACAGAGAGTGTGCAGCCACAGCTTGTGGCTGCACACTCTCACACTGGTGAATCCACTTTGCAAGCTCTCCCCATTTTTTTTTTTTTTCCCAGGGCAGCTCATCAAGCCAACATTAGAGCCTGATTTTTCCATTGTCAGCAAATGCCAGCATGTATTTGCATCAACACACTGCATCTGAAAAGATGCTCAGACTTTTTCACTGCCACCATGTACCAGCATCCGGAGACTGGAAAATCAAGTGTTGTCCCTATTAAAAGATCCTCACCCCTTCTGCACCAAAAGCCTTAATTAAGAAAAGCCTTGAAAATCTTATTATTGTTGTTGATAGCAGAGCATTGGCACTCGATGCACATTTGTAAATTATAGTTTTCACTGAGTTATATCTATTAAGCAGCTGATCAATACCAATAATTTCACAAACTATAGCCTAAACATTAGTTTGCAGATTTCAACAAGAATAAAACAGCATGTTCGGTGAACCTAAATGGCTTCCAGTCCAGGCAAAAGGGATAACACCACGGCAATTTTATTTGCTTTTGTTATCTTTACAGGAGCTATACATTGTAATCAAGTATTTTCTTGTCAATCAGTGACGAGTAAAAATATCTTCTGGCTTATTTCTAACATGTTACTAATTTAAATTATATTATCTTTCTAGCATTTTTGAGCCCTCTTAAGTTCACAAGTACATTAACTGTCAGAACTGAACAACGCACTGAGCTCTGTTATCTACCCCAAGAAGTAACGATCTAAAGCCAAAAAACAGCACTTTTTATTTCTATAATCAACTCTGAGGGTCATTATCATGTGACGGATATTGTCAATAGCAAAACTTCACCAATGAATGTTTATGACAGAGTAACAGAAGCAAGCAGTAGTACTTTGGATGGTTCATCTGTTTTCAGGAGAGAAAACTTTAAGAAGTGCATTTTGGGTAAACTTTCAAATAGGTGGCTTATGAAAACATCTTCGAGGTCGTATTTATTCTGTGTGAAAATAGTTGTCTAGTATAGTCATGTTTTAACGCTGTCCAGTGTAGGTTATGGTTTTGAAATAGGGAAACAACATTGGTCTTCACATGTTATATATATATTAGTTTCGACGTATCACATTACTCAAACAGCTCCGGGTCCTAAAGAATTTTTCCCATGTGGCAGGGCCTGGACCACAAACGGATTTCTGCCATTATCAGACAATAATACTGTCACAACCAATGTCAGTCAGTTTCTAACAGAAACCACAAAGTGCATATACACACAAAAACAATAACACATTTCTATTACTGTGAAAGGAAAACAAAATGTCATAAATGACCGTGACAAAGCATCTCATAATATTTGATTTAACAATCATATTTGGAATACAAGTTCTGAATTAAAATGTTTGCTTTCCTTTACTGCATACTATATACCTCCAAAGAAAAGGAATATGGGACACTTTTAGCAACATCTCATTGTGGTAACTTGCTACACACATGGCTGGAAACATGCATTTCAGACCTTTGCTGGAAGAAGCTGTGGGAAGACACTGCTCCCCTTGTGTCACATAAATCCAAAAAATATTCATTTTGGCCAATTGCACTTTCATTTGAATATATTGGGGATTTCCGATTCGAGAGAAGACAATATCCAAAGGCAAACGTTTTATACAAGCCAAGTGTGCCCTGGGGTTTGGGTTTACTGTACCTTGTCACTTTTCTCAGCAAATGGAGCAAGGCAATTTAAATTTTTAGACAAGGTTGCTGAGGTTGGAGCAATCAGCATAAACCACAGGTGATTCGTCCTTTACAGTAAACACACACTACACAGTACTGTTTTTTTCAGCCACACCGTCTTCTGACTTGAACATTTATTCACTGAAACACGATTATGCTTTCAGAGCATTCACTAAGCTGTTAGGCTACATGAAACGACAGAACTCACAAAGTCATGTCAAAGAATAGAATCTGGAGATGCTGTTGAATTTACAAACGCCGCCACGCATACAGTTATTACTGTAGTCTAATGCAGGATCAAACACTGTGAGATGTATCAGAAAGACTAAAAAAACTCTTTGTGTGATTTAGTGGCCCTCAAACATAAAAGGCATTTTGAGCCAACCAGCCAAGAGCACGAGCTCAACTGAAAATACCAGGCGGGTTTAAAAATTCAACTACTCTATAAATGCAGTTGTTTCTGTGCAGGAAACCCTTTTTATGTGTACTGGAATATTGTCAATCTTCTTGAATAGTCTGTGAAACATTTTCAAAAAACAAAACAAAAAAACATCCAGTACGCTTTAACCATTAGAAAGGACTTTAGCCATTAGAATCATACTGATCCTGAGACTCTTCATATTTTAACAGATGACGCTTTCTCCGTGAAGACTACGCTCGAATAAGAACTGGCCTCTGTAAAAGAAATGTTAGTGGTTTTTTGCAGATTATGACAATATTTCTAAAGTAAGTCCCTGTGCATAATATTAACATTAAAACAACAAAGAAAAACTTTTTAGACACTTGGAAAAGAAGTGCTTCTACAAAGCCTGCAGCACAGGAGCCTGAACCTACATTCAGGTCTCTTTTTCCTCGAGGCAAAGTCTAGGGTGGACTGCAGGCAAATCCTGCAATTATACAAAGCACTGCTGACCTTTATTACCTGGTTTAAGCCTTCCAAACATGTTGATTTGCACGGAGAGGATGTGAGGGTCGATTATGGTAAAGGCCCATGACTCATCACAGAAAACAATAATGTCAGGTGTGAATGTTCAGGACACAATTACAAAAACCAGTCATACTTCTTCAAAAAGATTTGAATCCACACATACATGTATTTTTACAATTTCACTTGAAGTAAGGGAAGAAAAATGACTGCGCAATACTTTTTTTTGACAATATGCCAATAAATGACTGAAATATTGCCAGTTGGCGCTAGATTGGACTTCCGAAAAAAAGCATGGCAAAATGTTCTTTGCAGGTCAGAATTATTTAATTATTGCCATGAAGAATCCTCCAGTAATCTGAAACTGATAAGGGCCGAGCACTGAATATTTATTTATTTATTTTACAGAAAATATGTACATATCCCGAATACTCCTTAACAGCACAAGAATGCTTTGATGCCACTATGTGGTAACATAATTTGGACTGCCCCACTTTATAACTGAAACCAGACCACCTTCATAAAAAAAAAAAATACAGCAGAAAACGCTGGATGTAGGCCTTGTGTGCAGAGCTGATAAGATCCATCACAGGGATGGTTCATACACTGGAGGTCAGAGCTACAACTTATTAGTCCCAACTGGGTAGGATTAAACTGCTGTTGTCCTGTCAGCTTCCTCTGTCACTGAGCAAAGCTGATTAAAAATGATGAGCCAATAAATAAAATATTCAACCTGCTCAGCTCAACAAACACCTGAAAAAGTTTTCCTGTTGTTTAAAATGATCAAACACCAACCGTCACTCTCTTCTGGGAAAAATCCAATCAAACCAAGACTCTTAGTGGACATTGATTACATACCCACATATTCACTTATTGGTGCGAGTGCAAGTCTTGATAGAGTTTTACATGGCAGGGAGAAAAAAATTTGAATTTGAGATGTGATGTAAATTATGCCTTTGTAATTTTACCAGTCTGATAATGTACCTCATAAATATTCATATAAAGATAAACAGCTGGAGTGCCTGCCTGCCTGCCTGTCCAGTGGAGGATCACAGAAATAGAAATGACAAAACCCTCTTGACACAAAAAAAGAGTCCATTGTCCATCATTCCCGTAATACAACACTTAAATGACTTGTCCTCAATTTTCCAGAGATGAAGGAGAGATGTGGATGACTTTCTATCCTCAAAAGGCCCCACTGGTTTCTCCCTCCCCCCAGCAGTGTATCACATTACTAATCAGATTATCTTCACTCGTCACCCCCCAGCTTCTAAACTCCTCATTGAACATGCTGGTTAAGGCTTTCGGCATTTCCTTTTGTCCTAATAACAAATGCCTCTTAAATACATAGTTGTTAAAGGATGGTGAAGGATGAATCTCTGTTATCCACATCCACATCATATTTAAAACTTCAGGTCCAGGTGGTTAATTCAGACCAAACTAAAGTCAAAAACTGTTTAGTGAATATATATCGTGTAGCAATGTATCAATCATCTTGAACTAATTCTATAATGTACTATCAGTAGTGATTTTTTCAAATGCTTGTACTGTTACAGCAATGGATTTGTTACACCATGAGAGAATTCACACAGTATACACTGGCATCTTCTATCATTTCTAAGCATTGCTGCATCTGCCAGAATTATTTTAAGACATTAATTACTGTACTGGACGCTCCAGATTGTAAATAAAGAGGTTGGTGTGACAATGAAAGTCATTCTATTAGTGCTTAGCGGATTAAAATATGATCTGGATGTTGTATGGATGCCTCTTTGGATTGAAATCAACACATGGGCCTGCTCTTACATATTTGCTTTCTGTTTCTTGAGGAAAACACAAAAGAGTATTTTGCTGCCACGCATCATTCCATTCCAAAATCCAATACCCCTTTAAAAACAAAGGCAATAAACCTGCAGACCGATCTGAATGATGACTCACTTGTGCAGCCCATAAAGGTCACATTATCAACGACAACACTCATCTGAGGGGGAAAAAAACTGTATTTTCCAAGCCTTACATTGAGTGAAAACTCAAACAAGTATGCCTCTCCAATTTCTGGTAGTGCTCTGACTAACAGCATGCAAACACTTCTGAAGTGCACTCAAAAATACGCCATCAGAAAATATTTTGTAACTGTTGTAATTATGCTTATATACAAACTAGAATAGTAGATCATGGTGGGAAATAAAGTTGACAGCTAAGAACTATAGCTGGCGGCTAAAATGCACAACAGTTATTATATTTGACTTGTAATATGGTTGCAATATCATGTATACATTTTAAGATTATGTTTTCCTTTTATTCAGCGTTGCTCCACTGAGAAGCGGGGTGTTAATGTGGGAGATTATCTGGAGAGTATTACATTCCTGTTGTTGTTTGTTTTGGGGGCTTTTTCAGTGTTTCTTCCAGCTTTTAATGAATTTCAATATTAATGGCTTCCTGCCCTGCCTCACCCTATTACAAAAATAAAAATGCACTGAATAACTCCACTCCAATACTATACCCTTATTGATAAAATGTTAAAAAGGCTTTTCACGCAGGTAGCATTTCCATTCTTTTGTCTTTACTTACTCAAAATGAGGTCATCCTGTTCCTCAACTTTTGGTCCTACGGGAAAGAATTAAACCAAATATCTTAAAATTAATTAAGTGACTGCAGCCACTGCCCATTCTTTGGCAGCTCGGCCATCTGTGGCCATGCAACCATACAATCCCCATGCTGCTTCTAATGGAAAAATATTGATCCTGGTTGTTCCATATTCAGAGAGGGGAAAAACACACAGGAGAATGAGAAGTAGAACAGAGTCAATATTGCCTGCATTTGCAGCCCTGCTTTTGTTTGCGTTGACAGATGTAGATATTGATGTGTTTCACTGCATTAGCGCACATGATGGAGAGAGTTAAGATTTGAAACTAAAAATGTGTACAGGAAGTCCACATGGCAGATGTCATTAAGAGATGAAATGCAGCAGAATACACTCATTCAGTTACCGAAACAAAGAGCCACTGAGGCAACTCAGTGAAAACTTAGCAAACCCCATTTGCTTGCATAGACTTAATGTGATTGCAAGATTAGGGAAAAGCCGGTAAGTAGATACTGAGTTAAGGTTATTATGTCACTTGTTATTATTGTCCCAATTAGGGACATTAGTCAACACCTTCCACTCCCAACTCATCACATACACATTCTTGCATAGGACTCTTTCTTTTTCCATAACAAACTAGATTCCCCATGTAGGTCTCTTTCTGATGTGGAGAAAAGCATGCTGCCAAATGAGGAAGAATAACAGCTGACAGAAGTACACATGGCCATAATCGCATGGCATCTAACCAGAAGACGGTAGTCCAGTCAGGAACTGCTGGTTAGGTTTAGGCAACATAACTGCTTGGTTAGGTTTAGGAAAAGATTATACTTTGGATTTAAATACACCCTTTCACAAAGTTAAACACAGGTTTCAAGGGGTGCTTGCCTGATCTGCAACAAGATTCTCCACCATGACCTCGGTCACCACCATTACACATCCCGTAATGTGTAATGGTGGTGCTCTGCCGACACCAGCAGAGCACATTTGTCTGCGGTCTCGTGGAATCTATTTCAGATAGTTAAGTGACTTCCATTTAAGTCCTGTTGGGGGAAAAAAATGATGCTAAAAGGGGGCCAGTGTGTTAAAATGGTAAGCCTATATGTTGCAATTAAGCCTCTGTATGTAAGGCAGGAAGTAGCAGCACTGTTTTGGTTAAAGGTGTTTCAGAATCTAATCTAATCTAACTAGATGCATTTCTCTGCTGCTGGCATTATTTACTGTGCGCAAGGATTTATCTGATGTGTGGTGCACGCTTCATATCAGTGTTGAAGGATGTGTGCATGCCATAAATAACTGGATCAAAGGCATCTTTTGATGATGTTATTTTGACATTTACATCTTGGTAAAATCCTTGAGATTACTGTAGATATGACTTTAAAAATTCACTGATGTCTTTTTAAGAGTGGAAAACATTAAGTCTGCAGAGATTTTATTCAGTGGCAGAGAATCTGTTTAACCTTGAGTGTTCTTCTTGGATAAGTTACTGTCAAACCACTGCCTACAGATCCTGGCACAAATGTGACCACTGCATGTTTTTATCCATGTCTTAGCATTCTCATTTCTCTCAAAGTCACTTTGTCATAGAAATGTAACCTTTTCAAAGAGCAACACAGCAGAGAAGAAGGGGAGTGCTGATCGATGGAGCAGCTGAGCCTTCAGAAAATGCAGTCTGTGTGACTAAACTACCACTCTGGGATAAGACATCCTATTGGTTGAGGATAAATTGCACACAAACATGTTTTTCAAATCTGAATTTGTGCAAAGATGCCAAAAGTAACTAAAACTAAAGAAACTAAAAAGTTTCTGGAAAAAACAGTAAATTCATATGACATATGCAATAAATAAATTAATAAATAAAATGCTACAGAGTCTAACTTGAAAAGTAAATTCACTTGTGCTGTAAATAGGCGAAGAGGCTTTAAAATGCTTTTTTAGAGAAGTAGAACAGCAAGGTGAATTTAACGCATTTAATGGCTTTGACATGTCAACTGAAGTGTAAGCACTGGAAGGAGTAGGTGTGGGTTTAAGAGGGTGATAAATGATAAAAAGCAAATGTGAAAGTTACCGTAAACACTAAAATAAGCTTCAGTTACAACTAAGGATAAAAGGCTAGACACACTTGACATCAGCTGAAGTGTGCAGACACTGTTGGGAGCTGAGAGTATTGTGCTAATAATGTAAGCAGTTGAAAAATCAATTCTTCACTTAAAGCAGCCAAACTGTCACCTGAAAAGCAATGAATTGCGAATAAATTCAAAAGCAGGAAATACGCAATTACCCGAATAGTTTTACCCAGTTTTCTGTCAACAAATATCACTCCAAACTTGTCACACATTGAAGCTTGGTCAGCAATTCCTTCTATTCATATTGTAATCTAAGAGTGACCACTTTATCATTTTCCATTGCGCGGATGACCTACAAAAGTCCATATTAGGAGGCAGGTAAGGTAAAGGACGGTGTAAAGACCACTGTTTACACCTACATTTTGGTTTTTTTACTTAAACCTCCTAGGACCTGGCGTCCACATATGTGGACATCACATTTTGGGTTGTCTAGACCACAATACTAAATTTTGCTCTACAAGGGCCTGATATCCACCTAGGAGGACATTATACTGTCATTGTTCTATCGAAATTTAAAACGAATGTCCTCATATGTGGATATCATTTTTCTCAGACACTACATCAGGTAAAAAGATGATTCTTTGTTTTTACATTCATCAGGTCCCAATCAGCCCAAATAGCAAAGAGAAATTAAAAATGCATGTCTTGAAAGAGTTCGGGTTTTAGGAGGTTAAGTCTTCATCACCGACAACCCACAATCCTGTTTTGCGGAGAAAAGCAAAAGAGTCTCCTTTTATAAAAAACATATAAATCGTTTTTTTGATACGCGTTGAATAATTTTTTGTCCCCTAATTGCCAAGACTTGAGAGAACAAATTTCAAAACCCAAACGAAAGGATGGGACATGGGACAGAGTCATCATCGATGATAACTTAGACCACACATGGTAAACTTCTCAGTCAGCTTTCACACTGCGGTCGGGTTTAAAACCTGACCACAGTGTCTGCAGTAGTCAGTGGCCAGAGATGGCTTTACATTTCTTAAGCTAAATGAAAATCATTAGATAAGCTTTGTAGGCTGCTGACCGACCAACAAGCACTGCTGTGGTGGATTTTTCTGCTCAAACTCTTTTCAATTCCTTTAAACTGATCTGTTGCAAAATGAAAAAAAAAAAGAAAAAAAGATTAAGTTCGAATTTTATGCTACACCAAGAGAGCATGCTGAACTTGATGAATCACCACGGTGAACAATTGGTCTCGCACACACAATGACGCAGCCATGAATAATCAAACTCATCGTGAGCTCATCCTTTGTTTTAATATCCACCATACAGTTGCTCCCCTCTCTATCAACTTTTCATTGCCAAATGGACTCTGTCCAACTGAACCTTTTTGTCTGTAACTCATGGGTGACCGTGACCCACTGTGGGGCCAGATCCATAGAACTGTGTAGATTACAAACAGTGTCTGTGCACATATTTAAATAGGAATGGATATAGACCCAATCAACTGATCATTTGATTTTAAGAACAGTGTTCACACCACTTTCATTTAATTGAAATGAAAACAACAGCAAAGAAGAATCATAATTACAATCCATGTGGATATGGAAATCAAAAAATTATTTTTTGTTCTTAATTTCATTTTATTTTTTGGAAAAAATGCCAAAAGTTAACAGCTCTCTAAGTTCAGAGTAAAAGATCACTGGCAGAGGTAATAAATAAATACACAAAAAGGTCAGATTACAAAAACGTCAACAAGTTCCTGCACAGCCCCAAAGCAGCCCCTCTTACACAGAACCATGAAGCACATCTGCAGCTATTTAATACACACGCAAATAAATAACAAAATACACAAATAAATGGCAGACCTGCTAAAAAATAAAGTTAAGCACACAGTCTATTATTAACAAGACAGTTGGTGAATACAACATTCACCAGATGTGTGAGCAGAAAGCACATTTGCAAGCTCTGTGTTACTGGCTTTTTATCTTGAAATGTCCTGCCTTATTTTTCATCTCCACTTAACAATATCAGGCTAAATTAGTTTACGTGTTGGACACGGCGTACAAATCATTCCTGTAGCTACACATTGTTTAAACATCCAGCTTCTGGCCTACTCTACAAGCCAATAAAGAGCTCATGGGATAAACAGCTCATTTCAGTGTATTTGTCCAGCAAATGAAAGAATGCACAGGGAAACAGGGGCATAAATTCAATACCATTCACTTAAGATTGCAGAAACACAAGCACTAACCCCAACTTAACACAACTTTACATCTATCCTATAAAATAATCCAAGGATATAATCATGCGCTCCAGATTTACTCTAACAGAGTAACAAGAAATGAACAGTTTATTATATCTAAAGCACAACTGGAGACAAATGCATTTTGTTGATAGCACTAAATTCAACAAGTGCGTCACCACTAGACAGAAACCTTTCAGGCTTTATTATATGACCAACAATGGCTCATTTTACTGTCTTTTAAATAGAGAAGGGAACGCAGTTAAAACTCTTTTGAAGGAGATCGTGCTAATTACATATATTTTGTACTGATGCTGCAAATGTCCGTGTATCAGATTCACATCTGAGAATGAGTAGACTTGCGGAGGTTATGCAGGTTAAGGCCTTTCAGTGGGTTGTAATGAAGATCTCGTAACACGTAGATGACAAAGCAGACAATCAAGCACAAGAGCTCTTCATGTAATAGATTGGTATTTATAATTCCTGTTCAGTTTTTTTCCACAGCCATTGCACAAAAAAGAAGAAAAAAAGAGAAAGAAAAAAAATTATCCTGCTGTTTCCCTAAAATGATTTATTAGCTTTTGCTACTGATGCTCAGAGAATGCACTAAAATTCATAATGTCAAGGTATCCCTTCAAGCTGCGATCAGACACGCTTTTGAAAAGGCACAGAATAGTGCACTGCAGAATTCAGAAAAAAACCCATAAACCACTGCTCATTTGAATGGGTTCACACATGCTGTTCTCCTGGGTGATGACAAAAGTGAAGAAATCGAATATATGTGTGGGCGTGTCTCTGTGCTAGTGCGGATGGATGATTATCAGTGTAGTTTTGCTATCAAATCAGCAGCTATTGATTAATCTGACAG
>VVHJ01040802.1:2624-14009 GCA_015107715.1 Tylochromis polylepis | reverse complement strand
GCCACAAAGCCACCAAAGGCAGACTGCAGTGTAAACGCTGTCTCCAGGTGGAAAACAGGCGGAGTGATACACCTCCTGCTGTCAGGCCTGCAGGTATCAGGCTGTGATGTGCTCCTCTGTCTCACAGTGGACACAAATGATTTTTTGGAGTGACACAAATAATTTGTGTGGCGTCTTATTTGATGCAGAACGCCTGATTGTTCTGTAAATAGTTTGAAATGGTTATAAAAAAACGCCTTGGCTGCATTTTTAGGTAAATAGCTGCATTTAACTTTGTTGTTTGCAAAACTTGTGCATAGGTTTTTAAAATGTACAATTTATATTTGCATTTCAAGTTATGAAAATGATTCGTTAAACACGTTCGTGGTCGTTACAGTAAAAAACAACTTTTTTCTTCTTGGATTTTATGTTTTTTGTCTGATTCTAGATCAAATACAGTGTGTCTTGAAAAAATAACAGTAAATTCAGACATGTGAGGTTGTGCTGAAAAGAATGATACCAAACAAGGCGAGGTAAACCGTTTGTAAAGGTCAAATGTAGAGGTCAAATCAGAAGTAGTACCCTGGAGCCCAGAGGTTACACAGTTTTTTAAAGTAACGCAATAGTTACTAGGAAAAGTAATTAGTTACTTTTATAATATTGTAACTCAGTTACTAGTTACTTCTTCAAAAAAGTAACTATAACTAATTACTTTTTCAAAGTAACTTGCCCAACACTGGTCATGACACCACACGGAAAGTGAAACTAAAACAATGAACATAGAACACAAGACGTCTACAAAACAAAACAGGAAACACGGAGAGATGCAGACATGACACAGGCTTGACAACATGAAACCACACAGATAGGAAATACATGACATGACACAGAAGACCAGAACAGACTTACACCAGGGGACGTGAAGAGACTCATAACTAAGGAGACATGAAAGGACCCAAACCAGACTACAACTCAAGGCAATTAATAATGGTACTAAGACTTAACATTATCTCATAAATACAAAATAACTCAATTAAACACTTAACCTCCTAGGACCTGGCGTCCACATATGTGGACATCACATTTTGGGTTGTCTAGGCCACAATACTAAATGTTGCTCTACAAGGGCCTGATATCCACTTACGAGGACATTATACTGCCACGGTTCTATCGAAATTTAAAACCAATGTCCTCCTATGTGGTCGTCATTTTTCTCAGACACTGCATCAGGTAAAAAGACGATTCTTTGTTTTTACATTCATCAGGTCCCAATCAGCCCAAATAGCAAAGAGAAATTAAAAATGCATGTCTTGAAAGCGTTCGGGTCTTAGGAGGTTAAGAATAGCACATGAATTAAACACAATATAAACATAAGAAAACAATACAAAATAACACAAAACGCTGACACACATCAGCAGCCTTGCAAACAGCTACCAGAGCAACCATCAAAGAAACAAAGACTTTGAATAAACTTTGGTTTTGGCTTATAAAATTTGTAGGCAGACCTTGCTTACACAGAATTATTTAGGATACTGGAAAACAATATTGGTCACTAAATTTAAAATATAAAACGAACCTTTTACTAATTAAAACTCAGGCGGATAAAAACATTCATATCTTTAAAATTCTTCTATTTGCGTTTCCTTGCAGAGTACTCCTCTTTTTGTTGCGTCCTCCTCCTTTGATTTGGCCGCGTTTAAAGCTGCTTCCCTCTCGCTTAAAGCCGGGCCTCTTTGATTTAAGGGGCTGGCACGCTTCCCAGAAAAACAAATCACAACTAACATAAATATCAGCATCAGTGTTTTGCTTTTCTTTTCACTGCACAGATGATGTTTATGAGCAATTATTTCAAACTGAACAGTTTGCATAAATATGACGTTTTAAAATAAAACGGGGGGATGGTGAGCTTTCCTCAAATATGGTCCAATTATAACATGCACCCATAAGCCTTACGAGCCTAATTACTTCTGTTCACTTCTTTGGATTCCCTGTAGAAAACAGCAGCGCTTTGTCTTCAGTGAATTAGCACATTTATAACTGCAACATGCTATAAAACAGAAATATTCAACATATGTTGTGTTACCTTATGTATATGCCCATGTTGCAGTATAAAATTGAAGTTTTGGAACAATACGATGCCACACAGCGCGAGTTAATGAGTATCAGTTTTAGGTTGAAGGTGTACTTGGAACCTGTTTTTGTGAACCCTTCAATTAAAGTTTACTATAGGGAGGAAAAACTGAAAGCACTGCAACCGAGCAAGCAATCCTTTTGACGTTACGTAAGAAGCACTTAAAAATAAGAACCGCAAATAACTGAAGACCAAGCAAATAAGGAGATACTGTTGATTTGTCAATTTAACATTTAAATGCAATGCAACTGATGAAACATGCAGTGATTACCAACCAGCTGGATACTTGTTTTCCTGGGGCTATTTCTACAGTATTCAAAGAGTACCATGTAAATATATGAACAAAAAGAAAATGTCTGCAATAAGTTATCAGGTTTGTTTTTTTGTTTTGTTTTTTAAATCTTGAAGTTTCAAAAATGTGACAAATAAAAATTATACAATTTAACTAGGCGTTTCCATGCTGCACCACATATGAAACATCACTGTTGGTGTTGAGAAAAGAAGCATCGAGGTATATAAGTAAAAGGTGCAATGCAAATATATGAAATAAAATAAAATACAGGAGTGCTGCATCCATTATCACCATATGATGATCAGTGGTGTTAGCAGCAATGTGCATTGCCCAATCAACATGCATGGGCCTTAAATTGCAAGAAACAAAAATGCTTGATTAATAGTAGTTGTGGTCCACTGACAACCACTTTACTGACATAAACCAGGACCTACGCTGGGTTGTTTCAGCCAATTCACACCTCCAGTGAACATGTCAAAGTGTCCCCCAGTAACCCTAAACCACACCCGCTTCCATTGGAGAGCGAGTGTGTATGTGGTGGTTAGAAAGTGTTTAAAGGTATAGAATAAAACACTGCATAAATGTATGTGTGAATGGGTGAATGTGGCTTACAGTAAAAAGCGCCTTGAGTGCTCACTAAGCGTAGAAAAGCCTGGTATAAATACCAGTCCATTTACCATTCACGTTAGACAGCAGCACCAGTGGTCTCTGTGGCAACGGAGACCATTGGGCTTTGCTTTCATATGATTCATATACACATGCCCTCACACTAAACCACAAAAACAAAGTCTCGACTAGCAGAATCAATCAGACTATGAGAAACTAAAACCTGTGCAGAGAAGCTGCTCCGTCTCACTGCAGAGGCTCTGACTGTGTATTTAAATACAGAGTTGACAAGTGATTGAAGGTAGAAAAGAGTCTACTCTTTGCAGCCAGTCATTTAGCCTGTTATTTCCATCAAACTACAATATGTTACATGCACTTTGGAGGACACGATTCCCGCTGTGCATAATGACACATCACCTACTTGCCTGATAGAACTGTTTTCCCCTGAGATCACCAGCTATGCTGTTTCGCTTGAAAAAAAAAAAGCTACAACAATTGTGCAACACAGGACATGAGCATTTTCCGCAGACCCGAGGGTGACTCATCAGTGCTTGGAGAAATTGCAAGTAACAATTTAGTCTTCAAGGCATTTCAGTGCTCTTTTCACTCCAGATAATCATCTTGCTATTGTGCAAGGAAATGCTATCGCTCAAAATATGAGCAAGGATGTACACCGAGCCACACCAGAGTCTAAACAGCAGGATTTTATGACAAAAGTCAACTCATTAATTGAATGCACCAAAAGTAATTGTAGGCCGTTATAAGAGCAGATGGTGCAAATATGTCTCCTGAGTAAAATGGGTCTTAGCAGTTAGTTTATCAATTGACTGTCAGCTAGTCCTGTAACACTGGTGCATGCTGCCAAGCTTATGTTAATTTAAAATGTTATTGCTTGTTGCCATATGGCGAAAGTGTAAACAATGCCTTTGGAAATAATGGAAACAAGCCCTTTGTTTTTGGTACACATGGTGCTTCAAAGGGCAGCATTAGCCTGAGGATGACAGAACAGTAATGGCCAAATGCTTCCGACTGACGTTACAGATCCAAGTAGAAATGATTCAAAACAACAACAAATATTATTTTTTTTATTGCCTACTGCACACCATTATGGATATGGAAATATCTGCAAGCATTGCTCTCTGGTCAAAACAAGTGTTCTGGCAGCTAACTGGTGTGAAAGTGTGAACTGAGTGCTGGAGATGTTGCAGCTAAGAACTGACTTATCACTGACTCAAACAAATCATTTCATAGCTATCTGTCAAACAATCATGTGAAGGCTTGTTTTCTCACTTAGCTTTCCGATCTCAAGCCGCACTCGCTACCAGCACTGAAGTCTCTGGAGACCTCGTACTGTAGCGCTAAAGGACTTTATTTCTCACTCACTGAGCATGACTCCATTGTATGAGCTGCTAAAATAACATCTGCTACACAACACTTTTCTTATTTTGCATGTCAAACTCACTTTTGAAATATGTTTTACTGGAATGCATTTCCTTTCTCCTCCAGTGTAAACTAATATTCTAGGTTTAAAACAGCAAATTATACCAATCAGGCATCACATTATGACCACTGATAGGTGAAGTGAATGACACTGATTATTAAGGTTGGATGAATTTATCGACCATCGACGATAGGCTGAGCCTTTCACCGATGGTTTTTGCAAGAGTGATTTATTTATTTGCCCATGAGTAAATTTGCTAATAATGTTGGTTGAAGCTAAGAGAAGCAGTCAACGGAAAAAATAATAGCGCCGTTTTAATGGCACGAACAAACGCACCCTCCTCAGAGTGCGCCCAAATGCAGCGATTCATTTATTCAAACTCATAACAGAAAGAAAGAAAGGCAGGAGCCTACGTTCAGAAAAGAACAAAAACATTTTATTTAAATTTTTAAAAAAAACAAAAACGCACAATATAACTGTGTTTACAGGCCGTTCCAGTGTTCATCTGTCTAACACACTCGACCAAACAACAAACACAAAATTAAACAAAAAGTAAGTTAAACATCAAAATGTCTCTTCCAGCCAACATTAAAAATAAAAAAAAATCTCTGACGTAGTGTTAAGTCTTTTGTGCGACTTTGCGCATCTCAAATAAATAAATGACTAAGAATAAAGAAAGTAAAATATTCCCTCCAAACAAAGCGTATAAATTCTAAACACGCAAATCAGTCCGTGCATGATTACATTGCTCCGCCCATCAAAAAGTCACCTGCGCAAATATATCGCCTATCTTCGTTTATTGGACGGACGATTGTCGGCTGGAAACATTTTACATATCGCCCAACCTTACTGATTATCTCTCCATCATGGCACCTGTTACTGGGTGGGATATTTTAGGCCAAGGTAATGCCATCCATAGTAACAGAGTAAGCAGCTGGTTAGATGCCATGTTTCTAAGACTTTAAGGATTGACCTCAATTCTATCTGAATTTAGAAACAGGAAATTAGAGATCATGCAGGCCTTTATGTATATAAGACATTCCTGCAGTTTAACTGATGTTTGTCATCTGGCCTCATGGATGGATCAAGCTGGTTATCATCTGCATAGCAATGAAAATGTATACTATGCCTTGTAATAATACTGCCTAAGGACATAAGAAGATTATTTGTAACCTTCACTACTGCCATTTCTGTATTGTAATGAATTCTGTATCCTGACTGAAACTCTTCAATTAAACCATTCCTCTGGAGATGCTCAGTTAGCAGTTTTACAACTACTCTTTTCAATACCAAAAAAGTTGATTCTGTTCATCTGGACGTAGCGTTTTCAGTGGGAGAAACGTTTCGTCACTCATCCAAGTGACTTCTTCAGTCTCAGCCGACTGCAGGTTTCCCCAACCTTATAAACAGCAGATTTGCATAATGACTGAAACCAGCACCACTGAAGGAACAATGGGCTGGGCGGTCAGTTCCTTGATCATTAATATTAATGATCTTTTTTTAAGTAAGGGTTTAATTACCGTCATCTTAAAGGTCTGTTGTAGGACTACTTTGAGCAATATTGTAGGTAAGGGGTCTAATAGGTGGCTGTAGCTCAGGAGGTGGAGCAGGTCATCTACTAATCAGGTGGTTGGATCCCGGGCTGTTCCAGTCTGCATTTGGCAAGATAATAACCCCAAGTTGCTCTCCGATGCATTCATCGGCGTATGAATGTTAGACAGAAATCACTAAAGTGTAGGAAAAAAATTGCTTGTATGAGTGGGCTAATGCGCAATGTTGTATAAAGTGCTCCAGGACAGTAGAAAAGTGCTATATAAGAATCAGTCCATTTAATTGACACATTGATGGTTTGTAGAACGTAAGTATTAAAGTTAACACCAAAACTCAAGCCCTTCTGATTTAAGGCTCTCTTTTTCAGTGGAGCCAAAGTATCCAAGGTCATACACAGTGAGGATGTAAGACTGTTAACAAGATAATCGACCTCTGTGGGAGTAGAGCTGAGGTAGCTGCTCTGCACTGTGTTGGCACATGGCATTGAAAAAGATAAAAGTAAATGAATTGCATCTTAGTTATAGCAGTTTCAGAAAGACATCTACTGTAATGAAATTCATTAACCACTCCTGAGCAATCCGTTATTGTAAAATTAAATGTTTTTAAGAAATGATCACACAAAACAGGATTTTAGGGAGTACTGTTAAATGGTCAGTTTCTATGCCATAGGTCAGAACAAGATTGAGAGTGTGTGGTCGGTGGGCTTATTTACACAGTCTAATAATAGATCAAATGCAGCTGTCATTGTCAGCATCTGAATTTTAAAATCACCCACTATAAATATTTTATCTGATCCAAGTATTAAATCAGAGAAAAAGTCTGAGAAATCACATAGGAACAAACAAACTGTTTTTGAATTTTCCAGTTAGAGTGTACAAAGCTTAGAGTTAAGCTTTCAAATGAATTAAAACTCTGTCTGGGTGTGTGGATGATTAATAAAAATGGAGCGAAAGATTGCTGCTTAAATAATTTTTGGCCAATTTTTGTTTTTCTTTAGTGGTGTGGGACGAGACACAGTCTCTAGGGGACGGGGTTTGAGGGGATGGAAAGAGGAGGGAAGAGAGAGAGGTGTGGAAGTCTGCAATTCTGCTCTCGAATCTAGACAGTCACATTATGCGGGGTTTGGCCAGATTTCTAGATATGACTGCTGCTCCATCCAAAGTGGTCATCTCTCATAACAAGTTTTCCCCAGAGTCTAGAAAGCCCAATTAGTTTTTTTTGGACACCACTCAGGCATCCAGCAATTTAAGGAGAACATGTGGCTAAACATGACACTACTGGTCTGATTGAAGCGAGTGCCAAACAAAACTAGATACCTGAGAAACCTTTATCTTATTGGATAAAACAGATATTGATGAAGTTTAACTTTGAAGACATAATTTGAAGTTGGAAAATTTGATAAAGGGCAACATATGTTTGTTGAAATACGCAGCATGTCACAAAATGTTTGTTTTTTTTTAAATCGTAATAATATTATATTGTGAGTGAAATAATGTGATAATATCATATCATGGGGTGTCTGGCGATTCCCACCTCTATGATTTGGAATGAGTTAACCTGATTTGCATGTCTTTGGACTGAAAAAATCTTTGCTGTAGAAGGTCCATTCCTATTTTTGCTGTCCTGTGTCCATCCATACAACATCATTTGTGGGTTTTTTTTTTTTTTCCCTTTTTCAAGGTATTGTTTACTAAAAAGAGATTATATGAAACCACAAACTGACATTTTTGCGTTTTGGCTTGTATGGATTAAAACCACGAAGAGATGTAAAGTTCTAATTAGCTGATATTATGAAGCCAGCAACTTTTAAAATAGCGTCAAACAGATATCTTTATGCTTTGACCTTTGCATGAATTAATGAAGTAAGATGTAATGTGTTAATAAGGCAGCTTTAGTCAAGCCCATTTTTGTCACCTCTGAACAGTGCAAGGCTGGCTGTTTCCCCCCCATCTTTGTGTTTTGCTAAGCGAAGCTAAAACATGCCCTGGCTTTAGATTTGTACTTACTGAACAGATATGAGGCCGGTACCAGTCATATTATGACACTCTCAGAAATCCAATATTATATGTTTTAACAACTATCAGAAACAGTAACCTTTCTTGGCCCTTGGTTTTGTCACTGTTCTTTCATTGCTTCATGGCTGTAAAAAAAACAAAAAAAACAAACTAGGATAGCATTTGCTGAAGTGCATGGGAAGCCACTGGATATCGTTAGCCAATGATTTAGCAATAAATATCTGCAATTCATAAACAATGGCAGGTGAATGAAAACTGATCTTAGCCTGGCTATAAACTTGTCACAACAGAAATAAAATTACCCTGGAGGCTGAGTCAGCAGATTAGCTGACAGGAGCCCTTATTCCACAATATACCAACTAATCTGTGGCTTTTGTTATTGATTGTTTCATGTATGCTAACTACTGTTATGTTTATTTTATAAGAACAGATTCAGTTTAAGAAAACAATAATTCTTACCTGCTGTAGGTTTATCAACACATCTATCTCAGGGGCATGACCTCCTGTAGCCATGGGGCCCGGCAAGCAGCCAGAGGGTACAGCAGACCTCTAAAACGAGCAGGGTCCTGCAGGGAAGTTGACTAGCGTTGCTGGAATGAGGGGAGACTGACTATGGAATTGCTGTGGGGAAGATGATGCGGTGGATGTGACTGGACCAACAAGAATGGTCCAAGAGGTGGATGACAAAGGTCAAAGTGTTTATGTGTTGCGGTCGGGTAGGGTTTGTATCTTTGGGAGAAGGGAATAAGCAGGAGAGAGAAGGAGGGAAAGAAGGGCTGCACGGCAGGAACCTGGAGGAGGACGGGATCAGCCCTTCTCTTTCACTGCTGGGGATCCAGGAAGCCTTTGGGGTGGCATAACCTACTGGAGAATGAACAAAGTAGGAAAGGTTAGCAAGATGGATAGTTTCTCCAGTGACCAAACACATGTAAGGATATGCAAATACTGTACATAATCATAATATGCTGATGATTATACACCTACAGAAACACATTTATATATAACCAGAAATTACATACAGTAAACACAAAGCCAGTGGAAAAATCTGAAAACAGAATGTGAATCAGAAAATTATTTACTGTGTAAATCTAATTTTTATATTTTTCTTTTTTTTAATTTTAAGGATTTTTTTTTCCAGCTAGGTAGCTTAGCATAATTACAGGAAGTGGTCCAAATTAAACAAGTTTTTGTTAAAAAACATAACAAAATCCACCTATCAGCAACTCTAAAGCTTTTTATTACAGATTACATGTAATAAAAGCATAGAACAAAGTGCTTGTGTGAATGGGTGTGAATCGGTGAATGCGACCAGTTGTATAAAGCGCTTTGAGTGCTCAGAGTAGAAAAGCATTATATAAGAACCTGTCCCAAAAAAAGATGTTGGAGGTGCTTGCTTGCAGATTGTACTGCTATGAGCTGGCTGGCTTATACCTTATCATTTATGTAACAGTACATTCAGGTGGTGGTAATGTAATCGACAGTATAAAACATGGATGTAGCTTCTGGTCTGGAAAAATGAAGCTACATGCATTATATTTGAATGTCACTAGATGACGATAGCTGTGGTTAGAAAAAAATACTTATGCCTATACTGTTCTGGTGAGTTTATGAGCTCAGTAACTTATTTTGGGATGTATTGAATAATAAAAACTTTTTTGTAAATCATGATCACTACCCAATGAGCAAGCGGTTATGTTGCCTATGTGACAAAAAATTGTTAAACTGAAAAAAGTCTGAAGTTTTGGTACACTGACAGCTTGTCTGTTTATGTCATAATTAAAAATGTGGCCAATAAACGTATATATCTGAGTGACGGTAAGAAAATTGACATTACTTTTTCAAACATTTAATACGTAAAATGGCATTAAGGTGGAAGCCATTATTTGTCTTTGGTGTAGTGTGACCTAGATTAGTTAGTACAGCTATTTATTAAAAGTAAGTCAGGTGAAGTAATTATATATTGGAAACAGCTATTTCCCTTCTCGCCTAGCTGTCCCTGGCAGGGAAACAGGGAAATCTAGAGCGCTGTACAAGAAAATACCAGACTGATGCTAAAACCAGCTCACCCTGAGTCTCAGTGGGACTGTTACCATTAAGTTAGAATTAAATTTCCATGTAGAAATTAGCATCTTACTAGCTAAGCGACTGTTAAGATATCTTCACAGGTCATTACTGCTGGTGCTCCAGGAACCAAATGACTAAAAGTCTTTAGATCAGTTTCATAATTTGAAAACCACAGTAGCACACATACACAAAGAGCAGACAGCTGAATCATCCTGAAAATGTCAAAAATAAATGCTAGTGATTGGACTGGTCTTAACATGACGGAAAATCGGCGCTTCTCTTCCATGTAAACATGCTGGCTGTTGGTCTGTAATTATATTATTGTGGACAGTGCAGGAGGGGACGGGGCAGGAGAATGAGCTGCCACTTAAGATCCACCAACTCCTCCAAAGACTGAGTCTGTGCCGTCTATAATTTTGGTGTGCCTACATTGTTTTGCTAGACCAGACAGAGAAGGAAATACCAGAATACACTAATCTGAAAATCCTTCTGTCATGTGCAGGCTTTACTTTGAATAACTCCTATATATTATTGAGCTAATAACATGCCCTGGTTTTTATAAGGCTTAGCTGCAGTATAAACAACAAGGACACAAAACAGAAAATATTAGACTAAATTAAGCAAATGATATGTAAGAATGTACTGCCAATATAAAATAGTCATGGGAATTAATGAAACCCAGTTAAATCAACCCCGAGTGACCAGTTGTGTTTGGCGTTACCGTTTTCCCACGGTCACAATAAGAGGCTCCAAATCTGTCTCAGTTTTATTCAGCTGACTCACTTGCTCCCTTTGAGACATTTACATTTGGCTCATAGCTCACATTATACACAAGGTACTGCACAAATAGAAGTACTGTAGGCTGCTGAGCTCTAGAGCAGTTTGAGGTTATGTCTTTAACAGTTAGGTACTATGCACATGCACTCAATAGCACTGCATTAACAGTTCAGTACACAGCATATGCATGCACCTCCCCTGCATAACCACAGACTAATCCGTTGTGAGTAACTCTCAATGTTTTAAAGCACAGCTTTATAGATATGCAATAAAAATATACATCAAGCAAGGTGAACATGGAGTGGTAATGGGGTGAACATGAAGTAGGTAGTCACACCGCAAAGCTGACCCATATCTTGCCCTGCCTACCACCACCCAGTCCAGTGCTCAGTGATATCAAATGTCTCACCCCCTTAACACCGCCTGTGTAATCAGAGAGCTCTGAATGGTTCTGCCTTTGAATGTGTGAAGGGACTGATATATTAGTGATTGTGTTACAGACACTGGTGGCGGAAGAAGCTGAGGAACG
>VVHJ01040800.1:0-10794 GCA_015107715.1 Tylochromis polylepis | reverse complement strand
GTAAAAAAAAAAAAAATTTCCCTATCTTTTTTTAGGACACACCACGCTGAGATATGCTAGGTTTTCAGCTTTTTGGTAATCACCTTGCTGGTAAAAAAACAAACAAAAAAAACAATTTTATGTTAAACTTTGTTATCTTTGGCACATTCTCATTTCTTTAACAGAACTAAAGAAATGAAGTGTTTCAGGGACCGGCTGGTAATAAAAACCTAAAGATATGATTAAATGATTCGTTGCTCAGGTGTCCATCGGGTGCAGACACAGCACTGGTTTATCTTTGAATTTGGAGACTTTTCATGTTTGAATGATTCACAGGTCAGAGTTCAGAGGATTAACAAACACGATCCTGTGGAAATGCTCTGGCTCAAGGACTGGACTGAAAACAAGTGAAAAAGCAGCCAGTGTCCAAAGAGGAACTTTGACAGTACTGTTGCTGAAGAGCACTTTAAAAATTCATAGAAACTCTTGACTCCTTAAAATCTCAACTTAAATCCGCAACTTAAATAATAATGAAACCATTGGATGCAGTTTGACTGTAAGTGTTCCTCAAGGCTGTGACTTCAACTTCTTTATAACGATGGTTTTATAATACAGTGGATCGTTTATTAGCTGAATTCAGGAGGAAACCTGACTGACTTCTGGAGGAGAGAAAGTCCATCTGTGTTAATTTTATATTTAAAGTCACAAACACAGGGATCTAAAATGAGATAATTTTTGAATGGAGTCTGGATTGAGAGGAGGAGGATTAGTTTACAGTGACACGGATCTATTTTTTTTCTGAATAAGAGCAGGTTTCCAGACTAATCGATCAATCGACAACTTAAACATTGAAGAGAAGAGCAGTCTGTGGATACATCACAGTATTTGTGTGACACCTGTGGTCTTTCACACGCGCACACACACGCACACACTGGTGGTGTCACACAGGGCATTATTTATACGGTAAAGACTGTGCAGCGGGGCCAGTGGTGCTTGTGTTTCTTCATGCAGACTCTGTCGTGTCCTTGGATGCTCCTCTGCAGGCGGCTGGTGGTGACTCAGGTCTTTGCTCTGATCACAGAATAACTCTGATCAGTCTCTGCTGATTTCATGTCTGAGACACAAAACCTGGTGATGTCGCTAAAAACAAGCATGGTGAGAATATAAGCTCACATACAGCTGACAGCGGTAAGGAAACGGAGGTTTTTCACATTCAAAGCCTTCGGCCGTTTGAGAAATAAAACTGAGTGATCGTTCTTACAGTTCTGTTTTTGCTCGTTTGCACAGTAAGAATTTATTTTATTTTATTTCAGCTTTTATGATAAACCATGAACTGAGCAGGAGGCCTCATATACGCTGCAAATATTTCACTTACCAAGCTCTTCACAGGAAATGAAAACCAGCTCCCTCTGTGGCGAGTCCCTCCTCCATGTTGGAGAAACGTCCTTCAGCTCGCCGCTGAAGCACCGCCATCACTATCTGACCGCGGGTGGAGAGGCTTTCTGAAGAGTCAGCTGAATGAAAACATGAGGCAGGAAGGGGAAAAGCGAGCGGAGTATAGCGGCTGAACTCTCAAAATAAGAGCATGACTCTATTGCAGCTGGCGTAGCTCTTGGGGCACAGCTCCACCTGGGCAGCCCACACAGGTGAGGTCTGTGTGTGGTGACACGTGGCATGATGTCAGCTCCGGCAGCGCCTCTGCTGGGTTAATGAGCACGCTCAGAACTCTGGCTGCTCCTCGGGTGTGATTATTATTCTGCATCCACACCTGAATAAACGCAGCTGCTGAAAGTTTGATGAAAAATAGAAAAACACCGAGGGCGATTAAACCGCCTCGGTGGTTTTTATCGGTTGGCGGCGGCTCGTATAATTTGAATACAAGCTCTTATTTGAGAATTTATGGTCTGAACTATAAATACTCGCTGAGGCAGTGAAGCGGCAGCCAGGCGAGGCGGAGAGATGATCATGACTGATTCAGGTTTAATTACCTCCTGCTATAAATACTCTGACATCAGCGCAGCTTTCACGCTGACGCTAACGGAGAGAGTGTCCATCGATCGTCTGAGATCTGCTCTTCAGGAACTGTGGTGCAGAGTTTCCGCCGATCTGACCGTGACTCGCTCTCTGCTGACAAATTATTACAAATCCTGCTGAATATTTAATGAGGGCGCAGTCAGAGTCCGGGCAGAGGTGGTTGAAGTGCTCCCGTCTGTGTCTACATGCACATGTGTTTGCATGTGTGACTGCAGGACATCACAGCAGGAGGCCTCCCATCTGTGTACACTCTGTCTGTGGAGTGGACTGCACTGATGGAGCCAAACTGTAAAGGTTTAATGTACAGAGACCAGTTTTTACCATCTGTTTCCTTTAATAAGCAAATGCAAACACCTCAGTGCTGCGTTGATTTAATCGATTGATTTGTAGCTTTGATTCATGTAAGGCTATAAACTTTGAACTTCTAGATGAAGGTTTTAGTTTTTTGTTTAACAAAAAGTAAAATCGGACCTGTTTGGATAATTTTCAGAGTAGCTTTGCATCATTCACAGTTTAAAATAATCCTTCTTTATTTATTCCATGGCCTTACTTTAAAACTGTATTTCCCAGATGGTTGCTGGAGGTTACTGGCTGGTTTCAGTGAGGGTGACGGCACCACAAATCTCCCTGTGGTTGCTTTGATTGGTAGCAGGTTGTTGTGGTCTCGTGTAGCTGGTGTGGAAGAGTTTCACTCGGTGTGTCTGTAAACACAAGTGTGACATACTAGAAACATTTCTTACCACCATGACTTTAGTGACCCTCAGTGCACTCAGTAGGGATGTTTGAGTGGATGTTTTGGTGAGCTCTGAAAGAAAACTTTGATTGTATTTAAAGCACACTCTGTGTAACCTTTTAATTTAATATTCCAAATATTTACTCCTGGCTCTGTGTTTGCCTCCAACGTTAGAGAGGAAGCTGAGGTTAGCTGTGATGGCTTCATCATGTCAAAGTCAGCTTTGTGGTCGTCATACTGATGCTCAGCTGTACGGTACAGTCGACGCTCTTTCAGCTGCTGTACAACATCTGTGACATGCAGATTGTATCAGAGCAGAATGAGTGCAGGTCAGTCGGAGGTTGTGTACACTGTCTCTGTCTGTGAGTATTTGCATTTTTGTGGAAGTTTATCGGAGCTTTGTTACAAAGTGCTTTCAGACGTTTGGCCTCAGCTGCTCAGGCGTCACTGAGAGTCACGCTGGTTCAGTCGGCGCTGGTGCGTGCACTTTGTTCATCCTTTCATCCAGGTCACTGGAGCTTCGACAGTGCATCACACAGGATTATATAACTGTCATGAAAAATGCAGCAGGCCTACCACGGCTCATGATATTTCTACCCACTGTTGCAGAGAGATTTGGGGTGATTCAACTCGCTTTCCTCAGATGATGAGTGATGGTGCGCCGGGCTTCATAACACAATTGATGTATTTTTAAAATGGCATACGCAGCTATAAATAGAGTCAGACTTTTATCAACGTCTTGGAGGCTGCTGCAGAACTGTACCCTGCTTCAGTCAGCTGTGAGCCTTTAACACCTTTAAACGACACCTTGAAGCCCAGGTGACATTATAACAAGACACCTGGGTGAGTTTAAACTGAATGAAAGTTCAGCACATCAGGACAGACTCATCCCTGACTCATTTCCTATAAACTTGAATGTAATTCATACATTACAGTGAGCCTTCACAGGCTGATTTTTACTGTTCTTTGGTTCAGGACGTCATCATCTTCACCTTCATTGCAGTGTGAAGCTGTGATTTCAGGGATCTGCAGG
This sequence comes from Tylochromis polylepis, assembly GCA_015107715.1. Taxonomy (NCBI): domain Eukaryota; kingdom Metazoa; phylum Chordata; class Actinopteri; order Cichliformes; family Cichlidae; genus Tylochromis; species Tylochromis polylepis. Next base: position 7,015 of record VVHJ01040800.1, on the reverse strand, counting down.
TGGGTTTATGCCACACTCAGACATGGTCACAGTGTCGGGTTCAGTGGTTATAGAGTCATAAAATCTTAGCTTTTCATGAAAGACTTGATCCGATCGATCATGCTGACCGTTTGGTATGACATGTGTTGTAGCTAGTGATTTTCATGATGATGTCAGCAAAAGTGGTTCATATGAGACTCAGCAGGTTCATCAAGATACATCATGAGAAGTTGTTGAAGACCCCAAAAAGTTTGAACATGCAGGTTTTCAGTCAGGATGATGTGAAGCAGCGCTGGTTTTCTTTCATTCTTATTATTTTTTTATTTAACCTTAATTTATACAGGTATTCCCATTGAGACGCAATATCTCATTTACAAGAGAAACTTGTTTTGGACAAACAAAGGTGGCTCTTCTATGCTGTGCCATGCGTTTATGAGGCTGATGAGGCTTATGAGGCTTATGAGACCTTGGCTGATTGAGACCCACACCCGTCTTCACACCTGGGCTCGTGTGATTAGGTAGAGGATCAACAGGGGGTCCATGACCCTCTTGGGAGACACTCCCATAAGGCTTTAAATCTGGGACTCTCCACCATTTGCTCTTAGAACTGAAGAAAGTTCTCGGATGAGAGGTAAAACGTTTTCAAGAAACTTAGAGAAGTCCAGACGCTTTTCTTTCCAAGCTCCTTAGACTACGTTGTTGAGTTTGTGTTTAGGAGTTTTGTCTTTGGGATGAACCAGTTTTTGTCTGAGTGTGTGGCTGGGTCTGAAGTACACTGGGATGTCGTGCTTGGAGAAGACTCTCCTGAGTTTCTCTGATAAACTGGCTACATAGGGGATGACAATATTGTTGCGTTTGTCCTTCTGATCCTTCCTAGTTAGTGTCAGATCTTCTTTTTTGTCTATCTTTGTACACCTGTAGCATGATAGGTGGACATGGGTCCTAAATGGAAAATCTGGGCTGTTTGGCGTTCACATGTGACTAAAACAGCAGCCAACAACACAAGGCGTGGCAACAGAATGTGGTTTGTCGTTCCTGCAGAGCTGCAGTTTTACAGTAACAGAAATTAAAGGACTGATGGTCAACTATGAGATGGTGAGGTTTAATAAACTATGCTGGCTGTGAGGCGTGGTTTAAAGTTACTGAGTCATTACTCTATATTTAACCTGTAGTTACCTGCTATTGGAGCCTGAGTTAAGGATTTCTATTGGCTGGTTCAGTGCTTCCTGTTGCTCTTCGGCGCTTCTTCTGCTCAGGTTGCCAGCAGGTCGTGTTCACAGACTCACCCCCTGTCTGGGGAAAACATCCCTCATGCCAAGTGACTGGACGAAGGCCAGAGGTCACTTCCTCTCTACAGCCAGCGGCTCTGCCTGGCTGCCACTAGCTGTGTTGACTTGTGTGAAATGTGAACAGCTTCATGCAGCAGCCTGAACATTAATTCACACATTTTAGTTTGAGCTGTAAACTCTGAATAATGACTGCTGACATCGAGTAGTAAAAGACAGAGGAAGTCTTAGTCTTTTTATAGGAATGCAGAGTTACACGTGAGTAATTCTGAGAGGCTAGACAATAAGACGATCAACACCCCGAGATGCTTGCCATCAAAGAAGCTTTTGTTCCGTTAATTCTTTTGAGGTTTGCACCGTTAATTACTTCTGCATTAATGTCATTTATTTATGAGATGTTTTAAAATGATAATTTTTATTGTATTTGCCTACCAGAACCAGTGATAAGTATGCAGCGTTTTCCATTATTTGCAGGTTTATTCAGACCCGTCCTCGCGGTCACTCTAAATTAATTTTTTCTCCTTTAAATTGGACCCATAAGAAGTGTTTGTACAATTACTTTCATCTTCATCTCAAATTAAATTAAAGCCTGAACAAATCAAAGCAAATGAAGTTTATCCTCCCGGACCGACATCGAGTTAAACTAATTCATTTAATATCTGTGAAATTTAATGAAATGCCAATACACCATCATGGAAGGGCTTTATACCCACATCATGTGGTTTGGTTACTCTCCGTCATGCAGTCTGTCTCCTCTAACTTTGTACTGATCTTAGAGTATTTGTAATTAGATATACCGCAAAAGAAAATAAACGGCTACTTATAAAATCTAGAAACAGAATGAAATCTTGAAGTCTGATCTTTAGAGAGGGGGACCTTTTAAACAGATGGGAGGTAAAATATACCTATATGTTTATAGCAGGAGGTAATTAAACATTAAACAGGCTAAAAAATAACTACTAACTGCCACGTTAAAACTTTTACAGCAGAAATAAAGATGTTTACAGCCTGATACACAAACTGTTTTGGTCGAGAGAATTTCCCCCTTCACAACAACTTTTGCTACAGCATAAAGAGGAAGTAAAAGAGGGGAATAGGACGCAAACTTTCACTATATGCAGATGACACAGTGTTATATATTGGAGAAAATGGAGACTGTAATATCAGGAGTCAAAGACAAATATAACTTGTATTAGGGCTTAAAGTTTGCGTGATTAGGGGCGTGGCCTCTTTCACTGACAGGTTGGATGGTGACACAGGTGGCTGTAGCTGTTAGCTGTCTGCTAGGCTTCACCTCAACTAACTGGAGTCACTGAACTGGACCTCTGGACCATGTTTGTGCTGTTGGAGCATTTTTAATGACATTATTTGACCAATAATATGGCTGTTGTGAGGTTACTGTACTAACAGACTGGTCAAGAAATCTGAGCTCCACTTTTGGTGAAATTCTAGGATTTTATTTGGATTATATTTAATTAGCAGGTGTCCATGTCTGTTGATGTCCATGATGTGGATGTGGATGATCACTTCTGACACCAAAACACAAAATGTTAGCAGCTAAAATGCCAATGTTGAGGCTTCTAAATGTGTCATGGTGGCTTCGTTATCCACAGAGCAGGTGGTCCGCAAAGAGTCCAACTCAACAAGAGCCAATTGCAGACAGGAGCAACCCCACAAACATTCAAAAACACACATGGCTCAGCATCGATGCGTTTAATTTAAAATATGTTAAACTGTGTGAGGAATCAAAGTTCACAAGTTTTCTTTAATTAAATCAAAATTAGAAAAAAATCTAACGCGCATGAATCTTAATTGGCTCTGGTTCAGCTGTCTGACCCGCTGACCTTCTACTGCTGTTCTTCAGGTTTATCTGTAAGAGAAGCTTTCGCAGAAAGTTTAATTCAATGCAGAGTCATCCTCTGGCAGCTGTTGCTAAGCAACCAGGCAGGTGCCTCGGGCCTGTAAAAAGGTAGCAAGGACCCGGGGTGACGGAGTACAGGGGGTCGATACCGAATGAAACACGAAGTGTCAGTATGAGATCGATCGGTGTCTTTATCCCCTCACACTTGGCCTTGTTTGATCCTTCAAAATAAAAGCGTGTGTAGTAATCCAGCAGCCTGTGAATAATGCATGAGCTGATTTTATTGGTCATAAAGAAGAAATGACTGTGGATCTGAACAAAAGTCGGAGCTGAATGATGGAATAATAGATTTTAGAGACAGAGTGTGAACAAAGCTCACTTCCTCTGAGCTGCTTTCAGACATTAAACACTCACTGACACCATATTCACAGGGAAAGGCCTTTGAAATGTTCAGATTTAGTGTCAGTGCTTGGGTTTTTGAAGCCCATCTGAATGAAAAAGGTTATTTAATATTTGATTTTTGTGGAATGCAGATTTTTTTGATGTCACAGTTGGAGTTAAAGCTTTTATTGAAGTGCATATCTTAAACCTGGATGTTTGGTTAATTAATCATCTGATCGTTTCCCATGGCTGCAGGTTGGTTTAAGCCTCTGAGGAGTACGACTATCCTAAATACCATTTGTGTGTTGCTTGACATCAGCAGCTGCTGGATTCTGTCCATAGATCAGAAAACTCTGTGCTGATGTTGGATTAAAAATGACTGTCATGACCGTCTGTTATGTTCCTCGATATGAGTAAAGAAATGCTTGTGCATGTATTTTTGCTGGAGGAACTCTTGTTGCCGAACAGTTCCTTCCCTTTTTGTGTTTTTGTTTCTCTGAAATGCTGAAATTTATAAAGAAGCTTGAACTGAGGCCAGATTTTGTTAGCAGTTGGAGAACAAATATTTTTTTTCTTTGAGCAGCCGGTGGGTTCCCGGGGGGGCAGCCGATCACTCTGTAAGCGTAAGGCAGGAATCACTGGACATGTTTTAGGCTTCTGTGGTCTCGCCTGTCCTTTGTTTTAAACGCTGTGATGTCACACAGCACCAAAATGTATTCATTTATTTAGTTATTCAATGTTTGAAACATCAGTCATGTCACAATTGGTGACAGCTGTCAGCCAATTAAATAATGCTATGCAAATATTATGAGAGAGCAATATGTGCATGAAATAAGCTGTCGGCTGTTTTCTAACTGCCTGAATCGGACCGTAAGTGGAGAAAAATGGTGTATGTACATGTAAAAGTACTTGATTACACGCTGCAGCTCTTAAAAGTCAGGAACACCCACAACGGCAAGGAACGTGAATCCTGTCAAAGTCGTTTTTGTTGGCAGTCACACATAGAAATCGTTCCACAGACTCTTAAAAAAAAATCTGCATGAAGCTGCTTTAAAGTGAACTCTCATGCTGACTGGTTGTGTTGACCTCGTGTTTTTTGTGTCTCTGCAGGCTGTTTTAAAGATGACCGCATCGTTTTCTGGACCTGGATGTTTTCCACATACTTCATGGAGAAGTGGGCGCCGCGACAGGACGACATGCTGTTCTACGTCCGCCGGAAGCTCTCCTACGTCAGCGCCGACAACAGCGAGAGCAAGAAGGTGACAAGACACTCGATTTAAAGATTTATCATCGCTCACATGTTTCAGACATTTGCAGAGCACCGGCAGAGCCTGATGGCCAGGATTTCAAAATAAAAGGTTTCAGATAAAGGTGAATGAGGCGGTGAGACAGGAGAGATGTTTTATGGATGCGAGACTGTGTTTGTGTCTCTGTCGGTGAATAATGGATGGCTCGCAGGTCTGGATGTGCAGCAGCATTAAAGTAAACCGTGTTCAGGCTCACTGCGAGCCGCCTGAGCTTTTCCGGTGCAGTGGTTCTGTAACATTGGTGTTCATGTGAAGATCATTCAGAGGGACACTTTGACCCGCCATCACTCCCTCGCACTGAGCTTCTCTGCTTTAAAACTCATCAGGACACTCTGCAGAGGCTGTAACCTGCAGCTTAGGGCAAAGATGGAGCATCCCGCTAACACTGCTTTTATTTTGTTAAGCCTAAGCTGATGGGAATGAGAGCAGTTTATGTTTGCTTCAGTTTCTGTTTGCAACAAAAATTTGCAGTTTATTATATCTCAAAAATTCACAACTTTTATTGTGAAAATTCAGAGTTTTTCAAACCCTTTCCTGTACCTCCTTTATTTATTTGTAGTTTTTTGTATTTTTACCTTCGGTGCATCTCACCTGTGAGTTTTTGGCCCATTAAATGACATATCTGAAGTTTTGGACGTGGTTATGATGGTTTGTCCACCACAGGAGCAGAATATGTGACAGAAAAAAGGAAAATCAGAGAACTAAATTTTAACCACTGAGACGCTGGCTCAGTTATCCACAGCACTGACCCAGAGTGGTTACTTCCTTCCCAAAATCAGGCCTGAAAAGACCCCAGAGGACTTCCTGCTGTCTGAGGTGCTCAGACTTTCCTCTGTGGCTCTGGCTGGAGATAAATCTGATCATCAGATCTGTCAGAGGTCTGCAGCAGAGCAGCTTTGCCTGCAGGCAGACGGCGTGGTTCATTTTTACTGCAGCGTCTGTGGCTGTCAGTCAGACTAACAGCAGATCAGACGATACAGACAGCAGACGCCATAACAGCTGGCGAGACAATCGGCAGTGACAGCAGCCATCAGCTTCCCATCACTCCATCTCCTCTGAAGAATCCAGCTTCAGTCACAGGAACAGAACCTGAAGCAGAGCGGAGACCTCGCTAACAGCATCAGAGCTCGCAGCAAAGATGAAAAGGAGTTAAAGTCATGTAATAAAGAATGTAATAAAGCTACAGGAGCAGCTCTGTTATTGATCACTTTTAGCTGCACCTGAAAGTGATCAATAACAGAGATTAGCTTCCTCTGGTCATCGGACACGGTTTATTGGACAATCACTGGCGGAAAATCAGAAAAAAGAGGAAACTGATGAAACAGAAGCATCGGTGATGGTTTCAGAGCTTTATTTGAGCACCAAGAAATCCCCTCAGTCAGAAGGCAACAAAGTTTTAGTCTCGGTAACTGAAATTAATCTGAGATTAATTTATCATTTTAGTCGTTTTCTTTCTGATCAAACATTTAAGCCTACAGATTTCTCATGATGGCCTAAATCTCAGCCCCTCCTCCTCCTCTTCATCCCTGCTCGTTATAATTATATTTCATGAGCTCACGCTCTGTTCGTCCTTTACCCCCGGCTGTGTCCAGGTCTCTGCTTCCTGTCCCAGAGCAGAAACAGCTCTCTGAACCTTTCTCCTTCACATTCATAACGTTTTCAGGGTTTAAATTTAACGAGTGTTTCATCATGTTTGATCCCATCATATCATCATACGTGCAGCAGATCTCCACGTGAAGCGTCCAGGGTGAAAACTTGTTTAAGCTCAGGAACTGTTTTCCAGCATCTGAGTTTATCCAGCTGTGAGCATCAGTGTGAGTGTGCTCAACTTGCAGCACACGCCAGCTCCTCTCCTTCTGATCATTCAAAAAGTGCATTCTGGGTAATCTTTCAACTGGCATCAGCGTGTGATTTGACCTTTGGAGGGGCTGTGGGTTTTGGTTCTTCTTCGTTGGTTTCATGTTCTCTGATGGACGCCTGGAGCTCTGACCGCTTTAACCCTTGGAGTTTGTTTGAAGTCAGACTGAACATCTGGACCAGAAATGGTTCATGACATCAGACTGAAGAAGCTGCACCTGGTTTAAGGTGTGAAATCAAAATGGCGGCTGCCGTAAAGCGGGTCACGCTGCTGTGATGCGTTTGCTTCATTGTTCAGGTCAGAAAATGTTCATGAAGTTTGGATTCCTGTGAAATCACGATCA
>VVHJ01040798.1:0-13934 GCA_015107715.1 Tylochromis polylepis | reverse complement strand
CTCCTCCTGTCACTGTATGCTTGTCCATTGTCCTTTACATTTCTTTCCTCCTTTCCTTTTTTTTTTTTCCTCATAAGTGTATGTAAGGGAGTTTTTCCTGCAAGGTGAGCATGCATTGTCTGTTTTGCATATATTGCTCCTCTGACGTGAATCAGGGATCCTTTATTTGTCTTGTCAGATGGCTCAGATAGCATGGGTGCGTGCGTGTGTGCAATCCTGTAGATTATGTATCAGCACTGTTTACTGGAAGGACTCTATAGTAACCAATACAAGCAGAGCGCCATTAACGCAAAGGCCGACAGACGAGCCTCAGTCTCTTTGTAATCTACTGTTTGTTGGTAATACAGTTAAGATCATGGCTCAGTAAAGGATTTCTCATCTTATAACAAAGGTCAGAGGAGCAATACCTTATTTCAAAATCAGATATTTTTGTCCAGGTGACTTCTTCATCCATAGTCTTACATGCAACCCCATGACCATGGATTAATGTCACCATGACAAGAAGCATAATGACCATTTGGGCTGTTCCACATGTGATTGGCAAGTACATAAAAAAAATGTTGAGTTTCCTGTAGAAACATGTAAACTTCTGTCTGGTTGGACTGGGTGAAATGCTTTGAAGGAAGGTATACCTTTTTTTTAAGGTCACAAACACTCCTCAAGTTATTTCCTCTGACATGCACAGGATTTCTTAAGACTGAGGCCCAAATATGGGCATATCCTGTCGTGGGACCGTGTGGGTAGGTCAGCCTGCCAGCAGTAAGGAATGCTGGATATGATTACCTTTATTGCATTAATGGTGTAATAGCAACTCCTAAATATGTACATATGGTAGGGTTCAGTGCTCTGTCAGCAGCATGCCTTTATTAACTAACTGAAGGAAAGTTCAAGATGCAGCAGAAGCATGCAGCCCAGCTTAAAGGCTCCAATGACAAATGAATCATTCATAATGCTCACAGTCCAATCAGCATGTAAATTCAGCTGCCTGGGCGTGTGTGAGTGGGCTGGAGAAACAGTGTCACTTTGACAGATTCTTTCATTGGTTTGGGGGCCTCTCTGAGTCTATGGGGAAGTTTGCTGGCATCCCAAACAAAGGCCAGTGTGTGTCCTTCCTCACAGAGGCCTGGCTGGGACCCCTCCTCGACACCTGTAGCAGAGGGCTCTGCATCCACAAGCATCCACGCTGTGTTTGAGAGAAGAAACCCGTGCCCCTTTATTCACTTTTAAAAACTCCTTGGGCCCCACAGTTTTTGTCTGTTATGCTGTGTTTCTGTTTGGAGCAGAAGCAGGTGTCTGTGAGATGCACAATCGCTTTCTGTCTTCTTGTCCACATTCTCAGTGTCTTCTCATTCGCTCAGATCAGGTGTCTCATTCACGCTCTTGTCAAATTCGCTCACTTTTAAAGCAACATCAAGACTTTGTTTGACTGTGATTTATAGAGTTACTCGCTCCTTCGCGGTGCAGCAAGGCCTCACATTTTGTCCAGGAATGCTTCTTGTACAGTGACTCCTTGTGCAGCTACCTTTTTGAATTGTTCCCAATAGGCAGTGTTCCCTCTCGCTGCACTTCTTGTTGCAAAACCACACCGTTATCTGATCGTGTGGAGATTTTATTTTTTCTCAGTGGAGGAATCATTTGCAGGATAAGCAATTTAAACATTCATGAACTGTTAGTGCAGTTAGTCTATCTGATTAACACACACACACACACACACACACACACACACACACACACACACACACACACGCACACACCTCTGTGTATAGCTCTATTTGCAGAAGCACGTCTCGCTCTGTTGATTTCCTGCACGTTGCTCTACGATGACATTATGGCACACACTTTTCTGTTTATTGTCTTGACTAATTCTTTTTTTTGTCCACCAGTGGAGTCTCTTTAAATGACTATAGTCCATTTTAGAAATAAACAAAACTACTTGCATGAATGAGCCGGGTGAACCTAGTGACCTTGTAGTGCTGAGAAATGGATGGAGCATGAAGAGAGAGGAAGTAAAGGGAGACGAAGGGAGGATGAGGAGGAGGCAAACATAATTTTTGAGGGGATTTGGGGTGGGCTGCAGAGGAAGTGGCCTCACTGTGACCCACACTGTGAGCCTCTTCCTGCACCCGACATGTCTTTGAAACTGTTAGATGAACAGAGTCACGGTGGTTGGAGGGAGGAGCAGCCATTCATGTGGCCCCTGATTAATAGTAACTCAGGCTTCTTTGTGTGGATGTGTAGTAGGGGGGGTGATTGTAAGTAAATCTGACTATAAGTCAACGGGCTGGCTGAGATCCTGTCTGCCTCTTTTTCTGGATTTTAACCGTCATAATTTAAACTTTTGTTCCTGCTGCCTAAATGTCTTGTAATCATGTTGAATCTATATCTGAGTGTCTGAAAAGTAATTAGAAGAACAAAGAAGACGTTTCAAAAACAAAACCACCAGTTTTCTCTGTGGCGTTACTGGAATTTCAGTAGGCATGTTGTCACTTTTAAATTCCCCGAGTGCAACAGCAGAGTGACATTAGAGTGTTTCATTATCTTTTGGGTGTTTTTTGTGGGATTTTATGCAGTGATGAAATTCTTTCACACTCACAAGTTTCTGAATCTCGAATGGTTACTCATTCCTTTTTTTTGCGTGTGTGTGTTTGTAGACTCATCACAAGACCATGGTTGAGTGTGGTACATTTAGGGCAAATGTTGGCTCTAGTGTTTCTTAGCGCAGTCTCAAATATGCCGTAAAAGTCGCCGTCACCATCTTGGCGTTTTCAAACATGATGAGACAAGTGAAGGGTGGAGCTTACTGTCAAACTGCACTCCAGTTGGCTAGCAACTTGTCAATCCAAAGACGTTAGACACTGAGCGTAAGAGAGATAATGGTTCTGTAAAAATAAACTGACCAAGCTGAATAAATGTTTTATTCAGCGTGACATGAAATGAGACCATAAACTCATCACAACATAGTGTATAGGTCAAATCTGATAGCTTCATAATTTTTATAGGACCAGAAGTGTAATGGCAAACCGCAGCTGTCACCCCTTCCTGGCCATTAAAAAGAATACAGGTTTAGGCTCTTCCGCAATGCTTTATTTTTCAGCTGCAGCAGTTGTGTCCTTTATATCGTTGCAAGTTTTCCATATATGCTAATACGGGTTTTTGTATGTTTTAACAATAGCATGAAAATCAGAAGAGAAAGCAGAAAGGAACTTTAACTTGCAAGACTTATGTCCAACTTTGGTCTTTGACATTACATAGCTGTGTGCTGACATATTTATTGTTCCTGGTCATAAACATTTGTCCTCCTGACCTTGCCCCTCTTCCCGCTCAGCCCTAACCGAGGCCTTCACTGCTGTCATAAAGTGGCACAGTAAATGTCTGCAGAGCTTACTGTAATAAGTACTTATGACCTCATAGTGCTAATCACTTTGGAATAGGAAATATATTAGTATGCATGAAGTCTAAAAGTTTTTAATGTCAGCACAATAATGAGTATGCATTTGTCAGAGTGACTGCTGCATTTTTAAAAATAATAACTCGGGGATCAGCCCTTCTCTTGTCTCTGCTGACACTTTCTATGAGCTTGTTTCTGTTTTCCTTTCTGTGTGTGTGTGTGTGTGTGTGTGTGTGTGTGTGTGTGCGTGGGTGCGTGCTTGCCGTCTTCTCATGCAACTTAACTTGAGTGGTCATGTGGAGATATCTGTCTGCTATCCACATGCCTGTCATTCCTGTCCCTGTGTGTGCAGTAATGTCCCTTCTTACCACCAGATAATGGGGATCATTGGGTTCTGAATCATGTTCAGTCACTGCTAATAGTTAAAACATGAGGCCACATGACTTTTTCATGACTTGTAAAGTCATCCCACACTTTCTGTAGGATGGAAGAAGGCTGATGCTCAGGTTTTTTAAAACTGTTCAAAAACTGGTGTCCTGGGTACAGTTTATTCATTTTTATAAAAGGCTGATTCCTCTCACTTCTGAAGTGTTGCAGGTTTCACCTCCTCTCTGTGATTTCTATAGCCCTCTGGATTATTTTTCACTTATCTAGCTTTTACGTAAGGGAAGTGGTTCATGCTAAGAGTAGGGAAAAAAACCATGCACAGTCCACAGCCATGTAGCTTCATGACCTCTGACCTATAATGACAAAGGTGAGAAGTTTGCACACAAATAAATTTCACCATGTGAGCATGGCTTCTCGGGTATCCGCTGAATTAATGAGGCACTGGCACAACAGTGGCTCATGTCACTTTTAATGGGAAATACAAGTGTTCTTAAATGTGGATGCAGGTGCTCACTGTTCCCCTATTTTCGCTTTCAGCTATGCTCCAGTTGCATTTATGGCTCATAACATTTGTTAGAAAAGCAAACAGAGTAATAAAAGGCTAAAGCATGCCAATGTATACAGTGATTCAGCAGAAATTATAAATGTAAAGTAGCATGCACAGCAGAAGCAAAGGGAACACCTGTGAATATCCATGCACCAGCTTGCTCACATGGATGTAGAGTATATACACATTTTTACAATTTTTTGAGCGGGCCTAGCTGTTGCAGGGGCGGCTGTGGCTCAGGAAGTAGAGCAGGTCATCTAGGAGGGTTGGTGATTCGATCACTGGCTGCTCCAGTCTGCATGCCAAAGATACTGAGCCCTGAGTTGCTTCCGATGCATTCATCAGTAAGAGTGTGTGAACATTAGATAGAAAGCACTTGTACACAGAAAAAAAATGCCTGTACAAATATGAATGGGATGAAACATAAAGTGCTTTGAGTAGAAAGAAGAACCAATTCATTGACCATTTATCTTTTCTTTTTCTTCTCTTCTTTCTTCTTTTCTTTATTATAGGTGTCTAACTGCCTGTCTGTTCCTCTGCCCCTTTTATCTCCCTGTCTCTTTTCCTATCTCTCTGTCTTTGTCCCCTTTTCTTTTGCGCTCCCCCTCCCTCGCTCCCCTCCTCTCTCTCACCGTCTTTCTCTCTTTTCCTCTCTCTTTCTCTCTCTGACCTGAGCATCCTGAAAAAGGGGGCATTACATATAGACACTTGTATAAATGGACTTTGCCCCTCCTGACACGCACCTAGTCTTTGTTACACACTCACCAGCTGACTAATCTCATTTCCTGTTTGCTTAAAAAACAAGCTCCTTTACGACCTTTATGGTGTTTTTTAATAAGCTTTGTGACGTCCAAGCCATTATCAATTATTCCATGCATGCATGTTGTTGCTTAACACTTCCTGCATCAGCTCCAGCTGGGATCAGGCAGAATCTGCAGCGTAACTAACTACATACCTTTGCCCTTTTCTGTTTCACCATTGGTGCAGTAGCAACATAAATGTTGTCCGTTGAGCTCAGGGGTGGAGCCTGGAAAGGCCGAATACGTCTGTTTATTGTTCCATATAGGCAGGGCAGTGTTGGGGCAGAAATGGAGAACCATTGTGTAGTATCTCTCTGCCTTCGTCATGAATAGTAGCTTTCAGAGGCGAGGGGGACTGAGGCGAGAGGCAAAGCACTCACAATAGCTTTAAGTTTTATTGCCGTCTCTAGCAGCAGATATTTGGCACAGGACCAAATGCAACATACACACAGCTGCACAGCTTGCTTTCTCCAGCCAAACTCTCTCTCTCCTGCACACATACAAACTCTTATCTCTCCCTCAGTCTCGGTCGCAAGCACACAACTCTCTGCCCCGCCATTCATTCCTTCCCTGCATCCATTTCCAGCAAACTCCACTCAGCTTCCACTAAGCTTTCTTTTGTTCAGTTTTTGGAGAACAATGCTGTTTGTTTTCTGAGGGCAGCGCAGAGAGACGCTGCCTGGCAGCCTCTTTGCCTAGGTCGCCCATGTCTCCTGCATGTCACTCTCTGTGCGTCTGCAATGACGTCCGAAGGGCATTATCTGCCACAGGCCTCTGTTTGTTTTGGGCTGCTCCAGGCTCAATAATGACCCATTACTGGGGAACCAGAGGCTCACGGGCAACTACGTGGAAACTGTCGAGTCCTTGCTAATCTGGATGGTCCCCAAATTGGTCATATTTAGCTACAGTTGGGTGTCATTTTTAACTCGAACCAATTGCAAACCAGCCAGCAACAACAAAGAGCTGCTGGCTATTTTTAGTATACACTCTAGCTGCTAACAATATCACTGGGGCAACCTTCTGCGTCAGTTTATGTCCTGCTCTTAGACTTTTGACATTATGTGTGTAATGCCAGGAGTCATGTCTGAAAGGCTGTTGAGCATCAACAAAGTCGTTTACATAGTTGTTTCATTATTTCTGGCCCCTCCTGTGGAAGGAATGCAAGGAGTCATGTGACAGTTGCATCAATGGAAAGACCAAATATCTCTCATTCTTTGCTCTTACGTTCAGATTATTGCAGATTGCAGATTCTTTCTCCCTCCTCTCTCTCTTTCTCGAGGCCCTCATGTTAGCCACTTGTGATCTCTTTGGAGTCCCTTTAATCATTTTATCAGTGTCAACCCCTGCTGCACATCACTATCTACTGCACTTTTGATATGAAAGGTTGCTTGAAGTTACAGCCCAAGGCTGTCTCTACTTATTGTCTAACATAAGAACTTTTTATTAGTTCCAGGAACCTTCAGGGATAGTACCCCCCAATTTTTGGTGTTTGCATAAAAAATGTGGATTTTTATTCTTCCTGAGCATAACAGGAACTTTGAGTGACATACATAATCCCAGATTAAGTGTAGGTTGATAGGCTGAACCCATGAATGCAGCACAGGTATCTTTTATTATGGAAAAAAGTGTAAACATCAGTAAAATATTAAAGTAGTTGAACAATACTCAGAAGAAGTTACTGTTAGTAAACTCCAGGCTGTATTGGGCTTCACTTCACTTCAACTTGCTAATATGCATCTACTGCAAAAAAGAAAGCGGTGCAAAGAGAGAAAATGACTTGGTTGAAAGGATATCACAAGAAAATAAAAGGATGTTGCATTATCACCTGCTAGCTAGACTATCGCATCTTATTTCCTATTAGCAGTGCAGATGCAATCAGAGAAAAAGCTTTGGAAGACATGTAGCTCCCAGGAAACATTCCCAAGAACTGTTTGATCTGAACTGAGATGCTATAATGCACGATACTGTTTTATGTTACCCATGTTGTTGCTGAAGTTAAGGAGGTCACAAATCTTTATTATTTAATTTTTTTTTTTGTATCCTGGGACTCAAAAACAGAACTCACACCTGCTGCAGGTACCTATTAAACCTTCACTTGCCTATGCTACACTTAGTCAACATTCAGCCCTAATCTTTAAACCACAGTACACCCACATTTAGGATTGCACAACTGATAATTTGCGATGTCAACAATAGCCACGGGCCACCACATGGCTGACCCTGCTTGCTGAAAATAGCCCATTCAGCAGTTTGGGAGCCAGATTTTACCACATGACTCAGTGATGTGTGTGTGTGTGTGTGAGAAAGACAAATAACTCAAAGACAGAATTTGGGCCATTGTTTTAATCGTGATGAAAATGCACTCATAGTTCACAGAAAAGGAAACAAGAACAAAAGTTATTTTAATTTTTTTTTTTTTCCCCCACACACTCGCATCAAGTAGTGAGTGTGTGAACTGTCTCTGGGCTGTGAGCTGTGTCTGGAGTGGAATCTAATTAGGTTGAGATTGTCTTCTTTCGTCATGTGAGTTCTTGGCCCTGCTTAGTTTTTACATACCGGTCCTGCCTGTCCTCTCAATTATCATTGTTATCTGTCATTATGTCAGGCAGTCAGAGATGCTGACACAAATGCTGCTCCTCTTGTACGCTGTATCAGCCACTCTGTGTACAGCAGTTATGTTCACACAGTCCTGACCTAAATAACATCATGTTTAAAGACACTGATTCTCTTACTTGCTGTTTCATGGATGTACCCAACTTATCTGACTTCATGTGCAGCTTTTCCTTGTACCTTCTACCTACTAGTGCTTTTGAATTGAGTTTGTAGAAAAACTGGGCTGACTTGCAGTTTCTGCAGCAAAACTTCTCAGCCATTCAGTCTGTGCTTGAAACAAGGAATCATTCATACTTTATTTGGACAAGAATGAGCCTCGAGTAATTGTGCATGAATTCAGGATTTAGAAACCCTGGAGAAATGAGTCCAGTCTAGTCTTCTGTCTAGACACTGTGGGACTGTGTTGCAGTTTGCTCCGGTGTGCTGGATTGTTATTTATGCCTCCTTACTGGCAACAGCTGTGGCTGGAGGCATCATATTTTCAGGTTGTTCGTCTTTTCCTGTGAAGGTTTACATCTTTTCGTGGCAGTCGTGTGAATGCTGATATCTCAGGACACCTGAAATATGAAGTTGTGATGATTATGTGGATTTGTTGCATTGCTAGGATTAAGATGTATGCGTATATATAACGCAGTGTCTACTGTCATGGCTGAAGCTATTAATCAGAGTCAACTTTACTGGCCAAAGATAAATATACTTGATACCTGTTTCTTTGAAGTTAATTAAAAGCCCTCATTACATTTATTATGCAGACATGGATGGATGGATGGATGGATGTAAAGCGCAGCTTGAATTGCTGGTGGAGACACTGTGAGGTGATTAGACTAGTTGATCCAGTCAGTCTACAGCAGAAGTTACAGGATTGTGCAGTTGATTTTGAGAAGCCATGGTATATGGGTTTGAACTTAACTGTATCATGAAATGTACTGTATTATTTTTAGCACCAAATGTCTTATGTGAACAACTTTCCATTAATCTTTGAATGGTCCTGCTGCTTTTCCTGGAAACTATCTGATTGCGCAGGGATAGGAATGACTGTTTGCTGATCTCAATCAAACAGTCTTGGCAACCAGGAACACTGAACTTCTGAGCATTCCCTGTGGACAGAGTGTGCTTACAGTAGGCTGGGTGGGGTCAGCCAGCTTCACTTATCTTAGCAGCCAAACCTGCAGCTCTGGGGGTGGTGCTGCAGCTCTGTATCTTGTCAGTGTATGTGCAAATGCTAAACCTGGAACCTGTACATACATTTATCACTTAGTGACTAAGCAGCAGCCTCTCTCTCAAATTTAGCAATTTGTGCATATCTTTTTTCTTTTCAATTATTTTTTGTTCAGACCTTCTACATCCAAAGTGCTTAAATGCTTAATTTCTTAACATCGATTAAGTCACCAGCATCACCAGCATTTAGAGTTAAGGTTAGGTTTAGATTACCATCCTTCCCTTTTTATTAATCCATTGCATACTGTATATAAAAGATGGATATAACCAATGTGATGTCATCCATTGGTTTGAGTTTCTCTTTGATAATTTTAGTATAATGGAAGATGGCCATTATGCTAAACTAAGCTTTTTCTAAACTGAGAAAAATGTAAATATTTCACCCATCAAGACTGAAACAAAGACTTAATGGTCAGGTTGTTTAATACAATTACCTGCATATTATTAGTCCAATAATTACCAATTACTCTAAAAGGAACCCAAGGGCAAAGATGCTGTATCAAATTAGGCCTCAGTCGCGCAGATGTAGAAAGTGGTGGTGGCCCCCTAGCAACCTCTGGTTGCTAAGGAAAATGTATTTCCCCGCTAGCAATTACTGCAGGTTGTTGGTAGACCAGTGGATTCCAGATGATCAGTGACCAGTCTTTGGTCCCGTGACTGAAGCTTAAGTTGACACGACTCCTAGGTGATACCTTATGTCCTATATATCACCTCCTTGTCATGCAAAGTCTCTATTAATGCGTCCCATAATAAGTTTATGCCTTTTATACAATTTCAACAGGTGAATTAAAAGTAAATTCACTCCATGCAATTGTAATAAAGGAGGGGAAAAAAAGAAACCTTTCTTTAATACCAAGCTGTAAACATGTTTAATTCTGCTGTAGAGCTGGGCATTTTAACATGGGTGTCTTTGAGAGGCAGACTGAACGTGGCGTTATAGGAATTGTAGTTTTCAACCATTTGGCATACACAAATGGAGAGCTTATAAAAAAATTAACCTGTTGGGCACAATTGAATGTATGAAACTCAATGTGAAAGGGAGCTTTTATTTTCTTTAATAAAATGTGCTACATTAGCATGTGGCTAAAAAGTTACCTAACCCTAAACCTGCGATGCTAAATTATTAATAAACATTTCTGGTTGAATTTCCCGTTAAGCTACCTGCTGACTTAATGAGTTGTTTCAACAAACCTCACAAATAAGGATGGCAGATGCCCTGATGCTCGTGTACAAGCTGTTGCTTATGATAAGTCTTATCAAGAATGGCAAAATTGTGTGTTCTCAGGGCCTGCAAAATTATACAGTAACACAGTAATACTAATGAGCGTTTCTGCAGAAGAGGTTTGTTGCGTAGTTAATTTGGATACTTTGTGTTAAAGGCCCCAAGTCTCTATTGTCTCTTTGGCAAGCAAAAATCGTTGCTGTTTTAACTGCCAAACAGTAGCTGACAGACAAACCAGAGCCTAATAAGTACCTCTTTCTTTTTTCTGGTGGGAAAGTAGTGATGTCAGGCTTGTGGTTCTCACAGTATAAAACAAGTATAAGCTCGCCACGTCTGTGTTGTGCCTCACCCCTTCTTTTTCACAGACTGAGAAACTCTGCAGCCTGAGTCTCCCTTCTAGTTTATAAACACAATCACGCTTTCCTCAGCATCAGGACTGATGACTGAGTATTAGTAAGGTTGATAAGCACTGTTACCTTATGAGAACAGGGCAGTGTTTGTAGTAAAGCAGGCTGCAGAGTAGCTCTGAGGGACATGTTTTAGGTACAGCAGGAGACGGTTTTTCACTCAGCTGGAAAAGTGCTGAGTTGCAACACAAAGTATGAGAGAGCTGCTTTTAGCTTTGCCTGCAGACTAGGAAACTCCTACTGGCAGGGGGAAGGTTGTAGTCGAGAAAGATAACACAATTAAGTGTGTGTGTGTGTGTGTGTGTGCGTGTGTGTGTGTGTGTATGGAAAGGCGAACAGCTAGTATGATGACTTGTGGCTGGAGTCCTGGTCTTTAAACTCTTTTCAAAGCTGCAGGCATCTGTCTGCATGTTGCATTTCCACAATTCACTGCTTTATTTGGAAAAGCACTAACGGTTACAGTCTGACAGTAGATTTTCAAGTATTTTTAAAATAATCACCTATCAAATGTGATTTGTATTTTTGCAGATAAAAAAGAGGCTCTTGTGCATAATCATGTATGTGCAGCTTGTACATGCATAGTGTCAGCAGATATAGTTTGATACTGCAGAAAGCACTCGTCGTGCAGCCACGTCGTGTCAGAAACACGACAGAAGAGCACCTAGTCCATGCTTTTTTTTTTTTTTCTTTAGTAAAAACTGTTGCTCGAGTGAAGAAATAATTGCAGGCTTGATGTGATTTAACAAACAAGTAGCTCCCACACAGCAGCAAGACACAGCACAGTTTGTTTCCTTACTTGAGATTAGGTTGCAGCACTTCATCTGACAGTTCAGTAGGTGTCCTTCATGATCTGTACTTGCAGGAAAAAAATCATTTAAAAAATGTGTTTCCCTGTGTCACAATGAAATGTTCTATTAGCATCACCAGAGACTAAAAAATACAGGAGGTATTGTGAAGGTTGAATCTGCCCGTGGTAAAACAACTACACTGAGCAATTGCAGTTACTGAATGTAAAGTCAATGTCACTGTGGCTGCAGAAGTGGCATCAGAAAACTGAGCTTGCTTTCATAAAAATGTGAAGGATTCTGACTTTAAAAGGACCCCAGAAGCCTTCACTGCAAACATCCATTCTCAATCATCAAAGAAATTTTTATGTCTGAATTTTATTTGAGTTTATTTTTGTGAGCACTCATTTTTTTGCATCAGATTTGCATGCGTGCAGGAGTTAGCTAATCCAAGCTTTTTGAACATTTAGGTTAGTGTGACATTTTTTTTCCTCCAGCTCCTCCACAACCCAAATAATAACACCCATTCTGAAAAGGTCCTACCGATGATTTACTGAAGACAGTACCAGTTGGTGTATCTGCAGAAGAACACAATCTGCAATTGCCTGTCATATCTGTCATTTTTGGGCCAACTAAATGTAGAGCTTTCCACGCATAAAAGGCTGATCCTTGAACGCCTCTCATCACCTCATGTCAGTTAAAGTGTGAAGTACAGCCGGCAATACTTAAGCCCTAAAGCCGTGTTACTTTATTACAAAAGCTGCTCCAATCTAAAAAGCCTGAGATACTCGCTGAAGAGACCACACAGACTGACTCTTCTTTTAGCCTTTAATGTATGTTATTTGTATTCGTCAGCCGATTTTAAGAGTTTTCTTTGGGTTTAAGCTGCAGTGTAGTAATAGTGTGAGACACACACAGTTTTTCATCTCTGAGTGTTGCTGTTAATAGCATTGACTCATAATGGTTCTCTGTTCTTGGCACTTTGAACACCGTGCTAATGAATGGCATGTGTGCGGGTGGGTTTGTGTGTGTAAGATACAGCAGAGTGGCGGGCCCATGCTGCTCTGTGCAGTAGGTGGTCCTGCCTGCTTGTATGCGTGTGTGTGTGTATTGTGCTGTAAAGGAGGTGGTCTTTTTCTGATCTCTGAAGGTATTTTTTTTTTTGCCCAGCTTCTGTATGTACATGGTGGTGGTTAATGCCACACACTCATGCTCACAGTGCTCTCCCATAGAGTTTCAGCCAGGCTGCTGCTGGTGGTAGCTGGCATCACATCACAGGGGCTGCACTGTTTGACTCATTTTGGGTGTTTTACTTACAGAAATCACATCTGAGTCCCAATAGGAGTCCTGCCTCTTCCTTCTACCGCACATGCTGATTAAAATGATCACCACAAAGTAGTAAACTTTCAATTCTGTCTTAATTTCATCTTAAATAACATTCGTGGAGGTCTCTTTAGTTCCCTTCACATGCCAGTCGTCAGATGTGGAGAGACAACGCTGTAAAAAGTGTCTCAGTCTAAATACTTAATACACTTGAGGGTTACTGACAGCAACTGATATTTAAATAACGCGTTGCTATTAAGGCTGGAACCAAAGATTATTTTGGTAGTCGACTAATCTGCCAACTTTTCTTCGATTATTCAATTACACAACGATAATTCTTATCTCCACTTCCTGTGGGCAAACCACCTCTAGTACCTCTCCCCACCTCATTCCTTCCACCTGTGAATCACGGCTTTGTCTCGTTCCACAGCAAATTAAAATAACGTCCCAGGGAAATTAAGTTTAAAATAATTAAAGTATTAAGTAATACAAATTAAAGTGCTAGTAGTATTTAAACAACAAAAAAAACCCAGCTAAAAATAGGAAACTAAAATGGCTTCTATCCATAAGTTCAAATAAAGTTTCAAATTAAATCCAAAAGATTTATTTTCAAGTCCAAAATAACAAGTTACCAAAGTTTACAGATGATTCAGTTCATGAATTCGCAATTGCAGTGGACAAACTCTGCAGTGGGGCTTGCTCTTATCTTTGAGATGATGTTCCCAGCTGCTGATAACGATGCAAAAGATGCTCTTTGTCATGACTTCAGCCATTTGAGAGGTACATGAGCTTCTTTACAGGACAAACTCATCTATACGCCTGTGCTTAATACTAGTAAAATAGAACAAAACAGAATTAGAAGAGACTGTTTCCAATCACAAATTTGGTTGTATATTATAGTTTCTCAGATGGTGTAGAGTTCAATGCCAATTAAACTGTTTAACTGATTTTATACATATATATATTTGTATATATATTTGTGTATATATGTATATATATTTGTGTATATATGTATATATATTTGTGTATATATGTATATATATTTGTGTATATATGTATATATATTTGTGTATATATATGTATGTATATGTATGTATGTATATGTATGTATGTATATGTATATATATGTATGTATATATATATGTATATATATATACATATACATACATATATATATATATACATATACATACATATATATGTATATGTATGTATATGTATATATATGTATATATGTATGTATA
>VVHJ01040787.1:2017-25867 GCA_015107715.1 Tylochromis polylepis | reverse complement strand
CCCTGAATCCTCCCTTAGTTATGCTGCAATAGACGTAGGCTGCCGGGGGATTCCCATGATGCATTGAGTTTTTCTTTTCCAGTCACCTTTCTCACTCACTATGTGTTAATAGACCTCTCTGCATTGAATCATATCTGTTATTAATCTCTGTCTCTCTTCCACAGCATGTCTTTATCCTGTTTTCCTTCACCCACCCCAACCGGTCGCAGCAGATGGCCGCCCCTCCCTGAGCCTGGTTCTGCCGGAGGTTTCTTCCTGTTAAAAGGGAGTTTTTCTATCCCACTGTCGCGAAAGTGCTTGCTCATAGGGGGTCATATGATTGTTGGGTTTTCTCTGTATCTATTATTGTACGATCTACTGTACATTATAAAGCACCCTGAGGTGACTGTTGTTGAGATTTGGCGCTATATAAATAAAATTGAATTGAATCGAATTGAATTGAAAACAAAGAGAAATATGATGAAACACTGGTTCTTAAACTACACGATTTCAAACTGCTGAAGTGACATTATTTACATGCTACAGGATTCCCAGAGCGACTAAAAGATAAATGCAAGCACAAATTAAATTCAAAGAGCAGCAGAGGGAGATAGCTGGGTGTCTTTTTTAGTAATTGTATTGATTAAAGCTTGGTCCTCCTAGCTGTTTGAGCAGATTCCCCCAGACGAAGCAGTGCTGCAGGGAAACTTGTTATTATTAATGTGATTCTTCAGAATGTGGAGAACATGTGAACTAAAGCTCTCCGAAGGAGGAGACTGTTTGGTATTCTGCTGCTCATTTCTACTGCTTTGCTGTAATTAAAGTGTGAAATTAGAGAGGCTTGGTCACACAGAACTGAGAAGAACTGAGACCAGCTCATGGCAGACACATTTGAGCAGCTAATAAAAGCAGCTGCAGTACAAAAATATTCACATTCCATAGTATTTCTGCAAGCACATTGAGTACATACAATTGGGATGTTTCAAAATAGCGCAAGACTACACTTTATTGTTGGCAAATTTTATTTGGAAATTCGATAAAACATTTCATATGAAATGCTGTTTTTCTGAATTTATAAGATACCCTAAAATGCTCAAAGAGTCTTTAGTAACTTGAAACTTGATTTCATGAGCTACAATGACCTCACCTCAGTTTGAAATACTGAGAGACACTAGTACCTTTGAGTGATGATAATGGTACAGTTACAGACTGTTTGTCTTTTGAATATTAGAGTGTTTTTCACTCTGCATTTAATCATTAGTTATTATTAATCTCTGGCTCTCTTCCACAGCATGTCGTCATTTTGCCTTCCTCCTTTACCCCAACCAGTCGTGGCAGATCACTGTCCTGCCCTGGGCCTGGTTCTGCTGGATGTTTTTTCCTGGTAAAAGGGAGTTTTTCCTTTCCACTGTTGCCAAAGTGCTTCCTCAGAGGGGGTCACATGATTGTGATTATTTTGTATTATTTGTATTATTGTGGTGTCTTTACATTACAATGTAAAAAGCGCCTTGAGGCAGCTGTTGTTGTGATTTGGTGCCGTCTAAAGAAAACTGAATCGAATTTTTCCAGGATCATGTGAATCTCAAGAGACAAAGTTGCTAGTATCTCCCATTGTTTCAAACCTAAGCCAAAAGAAAAGTGTAATAAACAGGGTAACGGGGTCAAGCGAATGGATTATGGTTCTTTGATATAATACTGACTATGTTAAAAAAAACACACACACACACACAAACAATGGACACAGAAGAAAACAAAATGTGGGTAAAAAGAAGACCCTCCAAAAGGTACAACAAGGAAAAACAATAATAATAATTGCATGAACTAGCTTTTCAGCTTCACTATGAGACAGCATTTCTAACGTTAGCGATACTAGGCTTAATATGCACACTGAAAGACATATACTGATCAAAATTACTCCAAGAGTCCTCACAGTGTTACTGGAAGTCAAAGTAATGTCATCTAAAATATGCAGAGAGAAACCATGTTTTGTAAGATTTTTAAGATCAAGTAAAGTATCCTCAGTAAGTCATCCAGGCCTTTATGTCAAGACATGCCTGAAGTTGATTTGTATCATCTGGTTTGATGGCTAAATAAAGCTATGTATCATCTGCATAGCAATGAAAATGTATGCAGTCTTTTCCAATGATATTATCTAAAAGAAGCATGCATAATATAAAAAGTACTTGTCCCAACACAGAACCCTGTTGAACTCTGTGACTAACTTTTGTGTGTGAAGGTTCCTCATTTGTTTGAACAAATTGGAAATGATCTGATAAATAAGATTCAAAGCATTGTAGTGCAGTTCCTTTAATGGTTTGTTCTAATCTGTGAAGTAAATTATTATGGTCATATTAGTATCAAATGGTGCACTGAGGCGAGTCCACTGGCCGCAAGAAGATCCTTCACAACTTTCAGTAGTGCTGTTTCTGTGCTAAGATGCACTAAATCCTGACTGGAACTCTTCAAATAACCCATTCCTTTATAGTTAATTGTTTAACAACTACTCTTTCAAGAATTTTCAAATAAAAGGAAGGATAGAAATCTGTCTATAATTAGCTAAGAAAGCTGGACCAAGTATGGGCTTTTTAAGTAATGGTTGAATTACTGCCACCTTAAAAGTCTCTGGCATGTAGCCCGTTGATAAAGATAGAAATGTCATATTTAAAATTAAAGCAGAAAGGCTGAACTGAAAAACAGAGCCAAAGTAAATATCAGCAGTTATTAAAGGTGCTTAATGATCTGTAGGAAAGCTATGAAAATGTTTTTCTCTAATGGTTAAAGTTTTATTTGTGAACAAATTCACAAAGTCTTTGGTAGCTAAGGTTAAAGGAATACTTGGCTTAACAGTCTTTGTCAGTCTGCCTACAGTGCTGAAAAGAAAACCTGGGATTGTTCCTGTTTTCCTTGATTAGTGACGAATCATGGGCAACTTTTTTTCATAGAGTAACAAGCTCTTTTGCGAGACCAAACAAACATCATCTGAATGAATACAATGCTATTTTCTCTCCAGTTTGCTTGCTATCTACTTTAAGAATTGTGCTTGTAAGTTATACCAGGGAGTTAAGGATGTCTTATTTGTTGCCTTCTTTTTCAGATGAGCCACAGTATTCAAGGTTGTACATAGCGAGCGTGTAACACTATTAACAAAATAATTGACCTCTGTGGGAGTAAAGGTTAGGTAGCTCCTCTATGTTTTGTTGACACATGAAACTGAAGAAGATTACAATGGAGAAATCACTTCCTTAAACTTAGTTACAGCACTTTCAGCAGGACATCTATTGTACTGAAATTTAAAAGTGCTACGTAATCAGTTATTATAAAATTAAATGTTATCAAAAACTAATCAAACAAATAACAAGTTTCAGGAAACGCGGTTAAATGTTCAGTTTCTATACTGTATGTCAGGGCAAGCTCCAGAGTGTGATTAAAACAATGAGTGGGATCATTTGTGTTTTGTGAGTATTAAAATCGCCTACAATCATTATTTTATCAGAACTCTACACTAAATCAGATAAAAGGTTTGAGAGATCAGACCACGAGGATGATGGATAACAACTAGAATTGTTTTTGACCCTTCCAGTTATGGTGGACAAACCTAAGACAAATGCTTTCAGAAGAATTGAAACTCCGTCTAGGTCTCAATTCTGACCGTTAGCATGAGTAGGGGGTGCTGATTTATTTAAGCTTACATAATCTTCCTGTTGTAACCAGGTTTCTGTATGGCAGAATATTATCATTTACTATCAGGAAGAGAGCGACATAATGTTTAATAGTCCACATTTAATTGATTTACTCATTTGTGCAGTTGAGAGTGTCATTTTATTCTGCTTATTCTGTCTTTGTGAATTTCTATACTTGATTTGTTTCTGGTGATTCTTCTTTGCTTTTTTTATGGTCTAGGAGCAGACACAGATTCTATGAGGATGACAGGACAAGAGAAAATGCAGAAAGGTGTTTAATGCTCTAATTCTGCTTCTGATTATGGATAGTCATTTTTGGAGGGTTATTTTAAAAATTTGGTCAGACTTTCAGAAATGAGAGCTGTTCCGTGTAAATTGGGATGACATCAATTCTCCTAGCAAGACAAGGTTCTCCCCAGAATGTTTCCCAGTAATCTATACAGCCCGTGGAGTCAAACATTGCATTAGCAAAATTCCACATGACTCAGTATTAATTTTAGTGACGTCCAAGCAGGTCTGATTACTATCAACGTAAATTACAATCTTACCAATTCTATGCTTACTCTTTGCCAGCAGTTTTAGACTGGCTTCAGTTGTCTGCTCTGGCCTCAGGAATACAATCGAGTATGGTCGCTTGGAGTCCCAGTGTTGTGTTTCTAACAGCAGAGTTTTTTTCTTGGTGGCATTTTTGCTTATCGTCAAGTGGGGAAAATCTATTCAAAATGAGAATGGGTTGGTAGTGTACCAGGGTCTTCTGTTTCAGACTGCACCTCCTCCTCATAGTCACAGGCCCTGACTTCTGAGCTGCTCAGTAGGACTTGCTGGGGGATAGATTACTTTGACCCACACTGATGACCAGGATTTGGGTAGTAAATTGGAGACCTGGCTCTAATAACTACCCAAACCCTGGTGCTAAAAGACGCTGAGGAAAAACTAAACATTTTACACACTGAGCAGGGAAATGTGGGTAACACAGCTGAAGAGCAACAGGCCATATTGCTTGTAACACAATAAGTGAGTACTAAGAATATAACTGAGTGAGAGACAACACCAAGTAAGAGTGCCACCAATTTAATCTTGTGTACTAGAAACCAAGGCCATTTTAAATGAGGACCAATTTTTTTTTCCAGAATCATCACTGAATCTAGAGTAATTTAAACACAGTTTCCAGTGTAGTTGCTTGTTGAATAATGTTAATTCATTACTAACTGTATCTACAGTGAGGAGTGTATTTAAAGTCATTTTAATCTAGAATTTTCTAAGCCTAGAATAATTTAAACATGGTATATACTTAAAGTTATTTAATCCTCAGACAAGTAGAAAACTTGAAAACAATATTGCAGATTCCCCAAGCAGATTTCAGTATGAAATGGTTCAAGTTAAACTGGGTAAAGTTCCTTTTGTTTCATTTACGTTTAGTGGGTTAATTTCCTTTTAATCCCCCATTCTCCCCTATTCACAAATGAGGGGGGAAATCCCATTAAAGTGTTGTAATGGTGCATGGAGCTGCTGCTGCTCTAGATCTCTTTAGTGGGAACTGATTACTCCTAGTAAAAAAAGAAAAACTTCTCTGAATTCTTATTTCTGTGTCCCACCACCTAATTCAGTCTTGCTCGCCTTAATGCTCCCTCTCTGCTATTTTTAATTATCAAGTTAAGGTGATTTGGTCACGATCAGCCAATCCCCAGACAGGAATGGCAATAATGTCTTTAGTATTCATTCCTTTTGAGCAAGACTGGATAATGGGAGGAAATTAAGAATTCGTTTGGCAGCATCTTTTTAATTTAGCCTGAACTCAGACTGAGACATATTTAGTATTTACAACAAAGCCTTTCTGAGGTCAAAACCATGTGTTATCTGGGGTTAACAAAAAAAAAAAAAATGCTGTACTAATTACTGGACCATACATGAAGAAACTGTGGCCTCTCTCTGTGCAAAGATCAGTTTAAACTTGCATACACCTCGCCTTAACTGTAACAAAATATTTTAAACTTTCTAACTAAGAAACATAGGAACTTTGACTCACTGACTGACAGAAACGTGCAAAAGATAAACCTGGTTTACAATCTTTAATGCATGAAAAATAATAATAAGAAGAACAAAACAACATTTAGCACACACTGCCTGCACATTTTCTTTATATTTAAACAGCCAGGTTCCAGAATATTTCTCATTTACACTGCTGCCCGCAGTCTTCGATCACAAGCTGTCAGGGTTGACTGAACGGACTCAAGCGCAGACTCCCAAGTTGAAGCAAACAGTCTTTATTTACAACACCCAGTGAACTATATACAAATGTGAGGGGAATGAACAGGGGCTCCAGGGAGCCACGGGGCAGGAAGGGAAAACACTCCACACTCGCTCGTAAGTTCACACTCCATTCGTTCTGTGCACTCACTCGCTCCACGCCAACACGCCACACAGCTCAGCCAAACACTCGCGCTCAGGTATCCAAGGGAGGTTCAAGGGACGGGTCCAGGAAATCTATTTACACAAAGACGAGAGGTTATCACTACTAGGAAAACATGAGATATTGTTCAGCCGGGGCTACACGAACGTGCGTTGTACAACAGTCCAGCAACGAGAAGCACTGAGCCACCATCTTAAGTAGTAGCCAGGGAAAGCAGGATGATGAGCCACAGGTGTGTGATTGCTCACAGGTGCATGGGCCGAAGGCGGGAGCCCGCATTGAGCTCCGCCCAGGCAGGGCGAACACAGGAGAGAGAGAGTGAGAGAGCAGAAACCAGAACAAAAACACATGAAGCCTTACTGGATCGGCCGGGCAGACACAGGGACCGTGACACAAGCTCAGAATCTGTTTGTTGTTCTGCAGACGAGATGAAAGAATTGGGGGGACAGAGCTTTTCAGTCAGCTGCCCAAAGACTTTTAAACCAGGCTTATTTTGTTGTTGCTTTTTCTGATTTTAATTTAGTCTGTCTCCTGTCTTGTTCTTGTATTGTTGTAAGGTCTTTACTCTACAATATAAAGCACCTTGAGGTGACTGTTGCTGTGATTGGGTCTATATATTGTTTTACCTGACTACCCTTCCATTGGGACTTTGGCAATCAACTGAGAGGCCAGAAGCATCTGTCAGGCCCTGCGTCAGGTTTCTTTTCTGGATTTTGACTTTCAGATGTTGTTCCTCTGGTGTTGATAGTTTTTTAGACCTGACATTTCTCTTGTCCTCCACTTCGCCTTTTTACTTCTCCATCTTGCTGTGAAAAAAATAATATTTGATGCCTGTCAAACTTTACTTTTGATTTTTTTCTTTATAGATCTGGAAACAAGTTGTGTTTTTAGCTAGTAACAAAGTGCCTAAAGATACAGTTTTAAAGTGGTTCTTTGCTAATGTTATGTGTAGAGACAACACTGGCAATCAATTTCCCCAAGGGCCAAATGACAAACTGGGAATGGCTGAATTCAATTCTGCTCAACATGAATTTTAATTTTATTATCTAAATAACCCACTGAGTGTAAATTTTGTAAGAGTAGACTTTGCGGGTATAATAATTGTTTTTCAGGTTTTTAATCATACATAACAACAATAAAATTATAAAACAACTGTGTTTAATAAACAACCCAGCACACCAGAAGTCTAAATGGATCAGTTCCCATCATTTGAGAGTATCTTTCATTATGATGTAAGCTAAAAAGCATTGTGAGATGTCTTTTGCTCATTCTATTTTATTTATTTTAGACTTAATAAGGCTTTAGGTTAGAAAAGCCTAGTTACACAGAATCAGCACTATCTAGAATCATTTTAAACTAACTAGTCTATCGTCATTTCTGTCCATCCGAAGCCTTTTAGTTTATAAAAGGATAACAAGCAACAGGTCTGTCTCATCAGACAAAGAGGGGAAATCCATACAAACATGTGTGTCCTCATCCGTGTTTTATTGAATTTTGACTTCATCTTTATTGTTGTTCAAGATCCAGAACCTGTATATAAGCCTGATAATAAGGATGAATGCATGTATAGCATGAGAAAACGAAGATTGATAAGGAATTTTAAAAAGAGTGCTTATGAGCGAGAACATGGAGTGGGACTTAAGGGAAAACAGAAACTGGATGAAAACGTGAACTGATTTTCTTTCTTTAGAAAAAATTAATATTTATTAAAATGTATGATTTCTCATCCGTCCGTGTTCAGTGTTAAGCAATGAGACCTGGATGTAAATCAGGCGTTGTTACCCTGCCACCCTTTCCCTCTGCTCTCCGTGAAGACAGCAGGCACAGTGAGGGCTCAGGCTGTCATTTCCAGCGCGCAGGCCGCCCACGGGCTCTGCGTGGCTCGTGAGGAGTGTTGTCCTTTCTCTCTCCCCCACAGGTGTAAACGAGAAGCTGCTCGTGAGGCTTCGCGCGGCAGATTCCTGCTCGGATCAGTCCAGCTGCAGTTTGTCAGGAAGGCACCGGAAGTCAGCGCCTTTACTCTTAAAAATAAAAGCCTAACCGAAACGATTACTGTTGGTATCGAACAAAATTATACCTACTTTCCCCAAAGTTTTTTTTTTTTCCACTTTATGAAACATACATTTCAGTGTTTTGTGTATTCCTGGGTCTTATTTTATCAAAAAATTTAATTATTAAACATTTTTAATTAAATAAAACTAATGCTCCAGCAAGCTACTTTCAGAAAATATTCAGCCATTAAACAACTAACTCTTTTTCAGTTCTTCTGTTGTTAATCTCATAACCACGTATATTTTGTGACTACTTAGTCTAATACTAGAAATCTGATCTTTCCCTGATCCCTGCCACAGTAATTCTCATTTAACAGCTGATTAGGGAGAAAATAAACTTTATTACTTAAAGAACAATTTAAAGTATTTTATGAAAATGCAAAACATTTGCTACTTCTAAGCTCTCAAACTGAGAAAGATTTTCTTACATAACTGTAAATGTAATATTTAGAGAGTTGCCACTATTTACCTTTTTAATAAAGTCTCCTTGGACTATATTCTGAGACCTTAAGGACCAAATGATTAATCAGTTAGCAGTGAAAATAGTGACCAGCTCAACTGAAAATAAAAGTCCTTTGATTGCACTCCCAGTTTAAACCCAGAGGCTGTTAATCACTCTTCTATACTATTGTGCATCTCCTCAGTAAAACCAGTGATTTCACACTCACCTGTAAAAAATACTCCATGCACTTATTTTATCAACGTCTATCAAGGAGTCAGTGACGTCCTTTTATAATAGTAGTAATAATAATATTTTATAATAACCGCGATATTTTAGCACAGTGAAATCTAGAGATTTTAGATTTCACTGTGCTGAATTAGCTATAAACACGGCGGATAAGCCGGCACATGAGTTTTACTTTGAAATACAAATACCGGAAGTCGTTCCGTTCTCCGTCCCCGCTACTTTACTGCTTGGCTTGCTGGGTGACGTCTCTCACCGACCGGTGAAATACGCCGACAAATCGACCGGACAAACCGCTTATCCGTTTTTGCTGGAACTCACGGCATCACTGACTGTCCCTCTCCTCTCTCCGGCCTGAAGGGCCGCGACGAGCCGCTGACAGCTGAGACGGGACACCGAGCGGGAGCGCTTCTCCGCAGGATGATGGATGTAACTCTGACCGACGGACGCGCATCCCGGCGGGCTCGGCGGACGGGCAGCGCACACTTTTGAACAGCTCAGAGAATACTGTTTGCTCCTTCAATTTTAATCCTTTCCCCACAATGTCATCACCAAGGAGAGAGTAAAGCATCTGCTCTTCCTCTGCGGTTTCCGCTGGACGTCCTTCTCCTCAAGGATTTCTGGCGGTTCAGCAAACGTTAGCACCGGTATGAGCAGAACCGCATCTGCCCGTCATATCTAATCGGGGTCGGAGGGGTGGTGGCGGGGAAACATTTGGATCTGTGGATGAGAGCCGGTCACCGGGTCGGATTGTTTACGGAGGTACGCTGGCCGGAGCGGAGGAGGAGGACGGAGGAAGAGCAGCGGCAGCAGCAGCAGCGGAGAACCGAACTAACAA
This sequence comes from Tylochromis polylepis, assembly GCA_015107715.1. Taxonomy (NCBI): domain Eukaryota; kingdom Metazoa; phylum Chordata; class Actinopteri; order Cichliformes; family Cichlidae; genus Tylochromis; species Tylochromis polylepis. The sequence continues at coordinate 16,224 of VVHJ01040787.1, read as the reverse complement.
CCTCATCCCCGGAGGGGGGGAGAAGCAGCGACGAGGCCATAGGAGGATGTGAAGATGGGGTTAGTGTTCGGTCTCCTGTGGCTGTTTACCGGCTTCCTGCAGAGCGTGCACGGCCAGGGCGTGTATGGTAAGGACGTCATTAGCATACAATTAAAATATTTTGAGTTAACACATGCACACGCACCTTACGTGAACGCGATTCTGACTGCACGCGAGCGGTGTGTATTACATATAGCAACTTGACCTTGTGAGGGATTTAGCTCCTGTATATATACGTGTGTGTGCGTGACTGGTTGGTTGTTCATTCCGTCCTGTCACATTCATGCCTGGCCTAAAGGCACAACAGGTAGGCTGCTACACAAACACAGATATACACACCTGTGCATACAGGGACAGCCGCAGTGATTCCTGTGGTAATCCTGCATCATGGCTCCAACAGTGTCATTATTAGATGGCACTGTGGTTCTGGTGTGTGCCGGTGGTTCTCTGTGCAGCATCTCTGTGGGACTCAGGAGATGGTGACATGCTGCTGCTGCTGTTTTAATTTGATTAGTCCTGACATGACTGGGGACTGGAAATGACCTTTCTTTTATTGGTATGCTGCTGGTTTGTTCCTGTAGTTACTGTAACATATCACAGTTTGTACATGGTGGCCATTCTTGCACTGTACATAAACCCCAGTCTTCTTATTTTCCCTTACTTGCACATTTCACATATTCTGGTGTAATATGGGGTCATAACTTTTTAGTAACATAACATGACACGTGATTATCTTGCTATACTTTAGTCCTCCAGTAGAAATCAAGTTCCATATACTATAATACTATGTTGTTTTTCAGCTGATGATCTGTTTATTTATGGACAATGTTGTAGCTGTTAGTAAATACAACTAAGGTATTACCATAGACAGTATCGGACACATGTGCTGGTACTCAGGCACCTGCTCTTTTGTCCTCTTACTTGATAAATGCCCTATTTACAAAACTGCATTTTTTGTCTGTTTTATAAATTTTTATGTCATTTTCAAATTTTGGCCTATGGCATTGATTCCCAATTCAAAGCATGTAATGGCCAACAACTGTATTTTTATGGTTCTGCTCGACTGCACCCTGAACAGCAGCATCACATCGCTGACCTGCTTTTACCGGTGCTGACAGCCAGGTAACGATAGTTTTTGTCCTAGACCTTTCACTGTTTGCTAATTTTATGAAATGAAATACTGTTACAACATGTCAATGCAGCCAGCCAAACATAAGCGATATTAACCCACACTGAGCTTATATAAATGTACAGGTCATCTCCATTAGCCCCTTTGTCTGACCACAGAAAGAATTCAGTTTTCAATTCGATACGATTTTATTTATACAGCACCAAATCAGCACAACAGTCACTTCAAGGCGCTTTATATTGTAACGTAGACCCTTCAATAATAAAACAGAGAAAGCCTCAACAATCATATGACCCCCCTATGAACAAACGCTTTGGCGACAGTGGGAAGGAAAAACTCTCTTTTAACCTCCAGCAGAACCAGGCTCACTGTTCTGTTATTGGAGGTTGTGGGTGTTATCTGACTGGAGGCATAACTCACAGACACACGAGACCCGCCATTACTCCTGTGAGTGTCCTTTATTGTTTTTATCCCCCTCCCAACAACAGCCCAGCACAAACGTTCCTACCTCTGATCATTTACCTGATACTACATCCTCCCCTACTGAATAGGATCTACTGCAGGGATATAACCAAGAAAATAAGCAGATTAGACCTGCACCTCTTAAACTATACTGCTGCCTTATGCTTTACCTGGTAAGTACTAAAATAACAGCTTGATTACTGTACTTCTTTGGTTTCAAAATCAAGACTTCTCAGAATGTCCAAATTTAAACTCTCATAGTATACAACTCTGAACCTAAACATAAGTGCACATTTCAGAACTATTTGGTGCAGGTACAACCCCCATGTTTTAAACGGTGCAACATTTTTCCTTTTACTTCACATCGTCTCTATGAGGGATGGGGTAGACTACCCAACCCTCTGCCCCAGTTTGAAGATTATTCTGCCCCATTGCTCACTCAGTTCCTAGCTCTATGAGCAAACATAGTCTTTCAGATATGCTGGAGGCCTCCTGGTCCTGGATGAGATTTGACTCCCAGCATCAGGAGTCTGCTGGCTGGCCTCCTATTGGACAGCATCTGGAACGGATACACTCTGTGCATCAATGACCTGCCCCAGGAACTTTATCTTGTTCTCCGAGAACTCACACTTGTCATTCAATGTTAATCCAGCCTCCTGCAGTCGAAACGGTGCTTTTCGCCGTCTCTCATCAGATGAGCACATCATCCATCTGGCAGAGAACTCCTTCTAAGCCCTCAAGAATGTGTGCCATGCGTTTCTGGAAGTGCTCTGGAGCTGAGGAGATTCCGAAGCGCAGACGATTATAAGAATATCGACCAAAAGGTGTAATAAAGGTAGTGAGCAAAGAAGAATCTCTAGACAGAAGTTGGCATTAGCATCCAGCTTAGGAAACACTTTTGCTCCTGCAAGCTGTCCTAGAGTGTGTTCTACTGAAGGGAGTGGATGTTTCTCTCTCATGACATATTTATTTAGTTCAGCGAGGTCAGTGCATATTCTCACCACCATCATGGGTGCGCACCAATCAGTAGGCTCCTCCACCTTTGAGACAACGCCCTGCTGCTCCATACGGTTCAGCTCCTGTCTAACCTTTGGTATGAGTGGAAGGGAGATTCGCCTAGGGGTCGAGAGGAAAACGGCTGTGCCCCTGGTTTCAGAACAATATCGTACTCCCCCTCCATTTTTCCTAGTCCGCTGGAAAGATTGGGGAATTCTTGTTTTACGGCATCCATGGAGTCTAAGCAAATATGATTCACTCTGGCAACCAGCTGTAGTGCTACTGCAGCATGGCCGCTCAGCAGCGGTGTGCATAAAGCCTGTACGACATAAATGTCTTCTCTGGTTCTGTGGGTGTTCTTGCTGAGAGTGGCTGTGAACATGCCTTTTACCTTCAGACGTGTTCCTCCTGGGCTCTGTTGGGCTTATCCAATCTGCCCCACCGAGGCTGTGTGTAGAAAGTCTCTGGGACTGCTGTGACATCTGCTCTGGTGTCAATTTTAAACAGTATGTTACATTTGTCCACATTTGTTACCCATGGACTCTCTTTGGTTTCTGCAGTGAGGGAACCCAAGAAAGCGACCTCATCATCTCTGAAACTGTTGCAGCACTGACTTCACACAGCTTTTTATTTCTGCACATTCTGGCAAAATGTCCTTTTTCTTACAGTAATTACTTGCGGCTTCCCTCGCAGGGCATTGCTGAAGAATGTGGCCTTTTATGTCTCTGCATCTTCTGCATTGTCTTTTTTTCTTTCTGTGTTTTGGTGGTGGTTTGTTTATGTAGCAGTGTCAGCTGCCTGGGTCGTGCACCTCCTTGCCGCTTAGCACGGCCGCGGTTAAAGTGTGCATTAGTAATATCGATTTTAAAGTTAGTGTTTAGCATCTCTTGCTGCTTCTTTACAAGCTCACTTTGTCGGGCTCTGTTAAGCGCTTTCTCTAGCGTTAGTTCGGGGTCCATTTGTAGCTGTTCTGACAATCATTTGTCTTTCAGGCCCACAACAAATCTGTCTCGCACCATTTCGTCATGCAAAGTCCCGTATCCACAATGTTCTGCCAGACAATGCAATGCAGTATGGAAGCTGTCGACTGACTCACCTGTCACTTGTTGACGCTGGTTAAACTTTGCTTGCTCAAATATGATGTTTCTGCAGGCTACGAAGTGAGCATCCAACCTACTTTTAACGGTCTCATAATCGTGCACCTCTTCGGGAGTCAGGTGCAAGGACACCAATATATCCTCTGCCTCCCCACCCATGGTGTAGATAAGGGCGTTCACTTGATTTTTGTCCGCTTGCGTCTCCAATCCAGACGCAATGCGAAATCTGTCAAAAAGCTTTGTCCAGTCATTGGCCCTAAAAGTGAACTTCTCCGGCAGGGTGACTTGAAACTGACTCATGTCGTCACGCCTCTTTTCGCGCAGCTCCTCCTTGGCTGACCTCTAACCTGGCTCCAACGCCGAAAGAAAATATAAACACTGTCGCTCATGCCCAACTAATGTTTTCAGTTTTCTTCTGACACCATGTTCTGTTATTGGAGGTTGTGGGTGTTATCTAACTGGAGGCATAACTCACAGACACACAGGACCCACCATTTGTCCAGTGAGTGTCCTTTATTATTTTTATATCCCGCTCCCAACAACAACCCAGCACAAACGTTCCTATCTCTTATCATTTACCTTGATACTACATTACCTGTTAAAGTTCAGGGTCTGACTGATGTGCTGGGGTCAGCATACACTCAGTTTTATCATCAATCGGAGTTCTTGGCTAGCCTTGTGTTAGCATGGTGTCGGTGCAGATGTTTGCAAAAGTTGTGTTAGCAGGATAATGCAGTTAGTTCTGTCCTGGACAAAGTTTGAGCTTTACCATCGTGCTCTTGTCCTTTTGTGCAATAAAAATAAAAGTAATGTCCATATTTTTTCTGAAGACCACTCCACCATTTTCCTCCTCCCGCCCACAAACTGAAATCAGCTGACTATAGCGCAGGTGCGCAGGAAGACAAAAAGCATATTTATTTTTCTTTCCAACACCCAACATGCAGATAACTGAAGAACCTTTATAATGCAAGTAAAGACATAATTGTAACTGAAGTGTAATTACAAATTTTAGTACAATAACATGTTACATTATGTAATTATTGAAAAGTGTAATGTGACTACAGTAGCGTGTTACACCCAACACTGACTGCAAAGTAGAGAGCTAAATAAGTCAGTCTTCACTGTGCTTCATTCTTTAATGTAAATTTGTCTGATATTTAATTTCAACAGCATATTTGTCAGTTTTTCTAAATCTCTTAAACAAGAACTAGACCTTTTTAAGATAAGCTTTTACATTAAGCAACCTGGCATGCTGTACCTCAAGTTAAACTGCTTAGATAGTGTAGCTAGGGTGGATTTGAGCACCCTATGGGGGAGTGAGGAACCGTGTTTGGTAACTTAAAAGTACATCAAACTTGGCCTCTCCATGACTCACCGTGAGGTTGTAGAAACATGGATTTCTCCCAGCTAATCAGCAAAGATCCGGTTACGTGACAGGTAGTGACATTATTGCACTGATCAATCATCAGTGGCCTGGGGCATTTTGAACTTCAGTGTTCTTCTGGAATTCAGAAAATTGGGTTATTCACTCCTACCTACTCTCACACCTGTGGTAATAACATCAAAACCAACAGTGGTAAGTTGATGAAACCCATGCATTATTTACAGTCAGGTCCATAAATATTTGGACAGAGACAACTTTTTTCTAATTTTGGTATGTACATCACCACAATGTATTTTAAATAAAACATCACAGATGCATTTGAAGTGCAGACTTTCAGCTTTAATTCAGTGGGTTGAACAAAAAGACTGTATAAAAATGTGAGAAACTGAAGCATTTTTTAACATTTTATTTTCAGTTATTTAATTTGTCCAATTACTTTTGAGTCCCTGAAATGAAGGCATTGTGTTAATTTCTAATACTTTGTTGAAAACCCTTTGCTGGCAATGACAGCCTGAAGTCTTGAACTCATGGACTTTCTTCACCGGATGCTGGGTTTCCTCCTCTTTACTGCAGCAGCCTTCAGTTGCTGTTTGTTTGTGGGCCTTTCTGTTTGAAGTTAGTCTTCCACAAGTGAAATGCTCAGTTGGGTTAAGTTGGGTTCTTCATACTTTTTTCTTGCCATCTTTCTGGTAGAGGTTGATCTTGGTTTCATCTGTTCAAAGAATGTTTTTCCAGAACTGTGCTGGCTTTTTAGATGTTTTTTTTTTTTTTAGCAGAGTCCAATCTAGCCTTTCTATTCTTGAGGCTTATGAGCAGCTTGCACCTTGCAGTGAACCCTCTGTATTTACTTTCATGCAGTCTTCTCTTCATGGTAGACTTGGATATCAATACGCCTACCTCCTGGAGAGTGTTGCTCACTTGATTGGCTGTTGTGAAGGGGTTTCTCTTCACCACGGAAATGATTCTGCAATCATCCACCACTGCTGTCTTCTGTGGACGTCAAGGGGTTTTTGTGCTGCTGAGTTCACCAGTGCTTTCTTTCTTTCTCAGGATGTACCAAATTGTAGATTTTGCCACTCCTAATATTGTAGCAATTTCTCTGATGTTTTTTTCTGTTTTCGCAGCTTAAGGATGGCTTGTTTCACCTGCATGGAGAGCTCCCTTGACCGCATGTTGTCTGTTCACAGCACAGTCTTTCAGATTTGAATGTGAATACCCTCAAATGAAAGCTGAGAGTCTACACACTATGTCCATGTCCATTATATAACTATAATTGGAATATGTTTAAGTAAATGGGTAAAAAAACAAAACTTGTGTCAGTATTCAAATATATATATATATGGACCAAACTGTATATTTAATTTTTACATTTCCACTTTAAATGTCACTGATCAGTTCTGTCACACATGAATGTTTTTGTACTCTCCCTGGGAAATCAAGCAGCTGAAACTTTAGGTAGCACACACATTTTATGACTCACTTCATAGAACGTGTTTGTTTGCTGATATTTGTTGAGCTGTTAGACAAATTTAAAAATTACCTGCCACTTAAAACATGTAACTTGTGGAAATGTCCGTAACATCTGGAAACGCCATTCCATGATGGTTCAGTATGGAGAGAAAGTTGTCTCAAAAGGTTGAAAAATGTATATTAAAGAATTTACAAGCATGAACTATAATGTAAAAATGTGTACAAATGATTTGTGCATGATTTTGACTATTCGCAAATGTGTTCCAGTCTACACGGAAATATAAAATGATTCTGTGCCTTAGAGTCTCATTTTAAGGTGATGTTGATAAATCTGTTTGTGATATTTGTTTAAAAAAATTCTTTATTACAGTATAGCCCAACTACAGCTGTATTTAATTTGGAACTGCTCCAAAAATGTATAAAGAAAAATCTGAGAAGTTGTAAGGTGCTTTTAAAAAAAATGGGTGAATGAAGTGTTTTTAAACACAATTACGAATTTTTTCATTACAAATCTGCTTCATTTGTTAAATTTTGGACACCTTTACCACTCCAGGAAAAATACACCAATGATGAAAATGACATCTTGGGTCATATAAATATCTTGTACACTTTAAAAATTCAGAATTATTTTCTCAGTTGTCTGTACTCGCAGGTTCCAGAAGAAATTTAGAAAAAGTTGTTTTTCTCTAAAAACCATCCAGTTTAAATGAAAGTGATGCATCACAATCTATTACTTTATGTTTTTATTGTAATCTTACATTACCCTTGATTTTATAATCCAGACTATGCAAATTTTGGTGAAATGATCTGTTGGATTTCCAAGTATTTTATTTGAGCACTGTGAGGGACATGTAAAGTTGCAGATTTGGGCATCCTCCTGAAGATTTTCAGAAACAATTTGTTCATATTCACTTTGAGAAAGTGTCTGGAGTACAATGCAAAGAGATTCTCAGAGATTCTGTATCACGCTGTTTTATTTTTCTATCAGCCCAATAAAGCGTCACCTGATGTTGTCTGCCTCATGCATTTGGGTTCTCTCTCCAGCAAATCATAACATTACTCTTCTCTCCTCTTTTGTGTTTGCATGGATACAGATGTCAGAATGTAAAGTGATGATGATGATGATGATTTTGTCTGATATCAGAATAATTTTGCGTCTTGTGTTTGGGGATGTTGGCTACCTAAGTGTGCATGCGATATCTTAAAATCCCTGGACTTTGGTAGTTCAGATGTGCAAGATTTTTGCTCATGTTCAGAATTTTGTGCCTATTCACAACAAATCCCACATATCTACAAGGATTTTATTTCAGCTGTGTTAACTGACTGAAAAGAAGAAAGGTAACACGACACTGGTTAAGAAACAACCTTTGTACAAGTTTATGATGAACTGGTCTTATCAAGGGATCGTGGGGATATGCAACATGGCATCAAGGTGACATGTATTTATCTTGGGCTTTTCACTCCCCTCTTTTCCTCCAAAATGTCCATAAAAGGACTTTTTTGTTCCGGTGCTGTTAGCTTTATAAAGTGATGTTCAACCACATTTCATTATGATGTGTTTCTGTCACTTCAGGGATAGCTGTAAGTATCATCCATAAATTCTCCTTAGTTCTGTTTTAGAATCCTCGTTTAAACTGAAAATAATTGAATTTCGAAGAATTGGGGCAACTGGGTAAATATATTTTGTACCATTATTGCAGATTATTTGTTGACATGGTTGGGGTTAGGTGTGTTCTAGGCCTTGTGGCCCTTTTGGCAATCTCCGTCTGGGCGGAAAGTGAAGTAAGGAATTCTCCCTTTCCATCACATTTTGCTTGCTTTGGTGGAATAAATGTGGGACAAATTTCATTTTTTCCCTCTCTCTCTCTCTCTCTCTCTCTCTCTCTCTCCTTTTTGTCTGTAAATAACTCCTGGAAAATTCTGGACTCTGTAAGTTTACCATTGTTTTTTTTAGTTTTTGAACATATATTAAGAACTAGCAAGAACTCCAACTCATAATACATTTTAAAAATGCACTAAAACACTTTTTAAAGTATTCTGCCCATATAAAAGGCCACTAACATGAATAGTGAAAGAATTTCTACCTTCAGAAAATATTGCAGATTCCCTCGTGATGTGCTTCTCTGCTGAAGTGCTTTTCTGACGTTGTTTTGCACACAAAAAAGGCTAATTTTGGAACATGTTTGCTATATTTTTAAGACTGGTGGTGCAATATATTAGATTCACATGTAATACAATGTATCACAACCGACAACTGTGGATTTCAGTCACTTCCATTAACATCACATCGTTTGGCCAGTATGAAAAGGAGGAATGATTACTTGCATCTGACTACTGCTTTAAGACAAATTTACTAACAGTGAATCCATCCTTTAATTGCAAAACATTCTTTTTTTTTAAAATGAAGTGTAAAAACATTTATCAAATAATTATTTATTTCTGTGATAGAAATAAATATAGATCATCAGGCTGATGGATCATTAGTGTGCCAACAGCACTTCTTCATTCCTTTTTGTGCAGGGTGCTAAGGTTCTGTCAACTTCAGAGCGAATTGAGAGAGCCAACAGAAATATTGGTAAGAATTTTTAATGCCATGAAAATGTTTAACCCGGTTTTCTCTCCTCCCTCTCCTAAATTCTCAGAAAAAAGAAAAAATATACAAAGAGCATAAACTCAGATCCTTTGGACTATCACAAATATTTTAGATCTCAGTAAAAAGGGAGAATGATGTGAGAGTTAATCAGACAATTGAACTGATCACTGTGTTTGCTGCAGTCCGTTCTCCTGATGAACCCTACATAGTGGATGATATTGCTTATGGCTCTGAGGCCGAGAGAAACGCTGACCCCTGCACCGCTACTGGCTGCCTGTGGCCCAAGTCCGCTAATGGACGTGTCTACGTGCCCTACACCATTTCCAGCGTGTACAGTAAGGAGTAAACTCATCTCTGAATGCTATTTTCTGCACTTATGTCCAGGAACATGGTGTGTTGCACTGCAGACATTTTTCCTGTAATATCACAGGATCATGTTGGTCTAGTGGTGGTTTAAAATGTGTTTTCTTTTCCATTTTTCCAGCCTCTCGTGAGGTGGCAGTCATCGAGCGTGCTCTGCAGTCCTTCGATTCTATGTCTTGTATCCGTTTTATCAGACGCACAAACGAGAGAGACTACTTGAATATCCAGAGCCTTAATGGGTAAACATGAACAAAACACATTTCATTTCATTCTAGTTTATCTAAGTTTGCTTGCTTTTCTTTCTTTGCCCAATCTGTCTCAAGAAAACCTATATTTAACTGTATTATGTTGACTGACATCACTATTTTTTTTTTTTGTTCATTTAAGGATTAGTTAAGGATTTCAGATAGTAGGTGGATTAAAACTAAATGTAACTACTAAATCATGTAGCGGAGACTTTTGTTCGATTAATCCAGGCCAAAGTCTTTCACTTTGTCAACCAACCAGAAAAAAAAGCTTCATAATGGCAAAGTTACTGCAGTCCCCAAAAATTCAGTTTCCATCCATACAAAATCTTTCCTATTGTTTTAAAATGGCTATGCAGTCACACTTTTCTGTGAATGAGTTAATGAAGCACCACATTTCTGGAGTTGGTAGAACTCCAGAAATGGTAGTTGCACTACATAGTGAAAAACAAAGCAAACAAATCTCACATCAAACACTAATATCTGTGGTTAGGCTTTAGCAACATATTTAATACTTGCAAAATATGTTAACTATTCCCTGTTGTGTTAACATGAAACATATTTCAAAAAAGGTTTGTGCAGTCAGAGATTTGAAAAAAATAAGACATTTTTGCAGCTTTTGTAACAAGATTTATTTTGTACCTTTGTAGGTGCTACTCCTACATCGGCCGTCGTTACTATGCGCAGGAACTGTCCCTGCAGCAGTCAGGCTGTGTTTACCACGACACTGTCCAGCATGAGGTGCTCCATGCTCTGGGTTTCAACCACGAGCAGACACGTTCTGACCGCGACCAACACATCCGCATTTTGTGGGAGAACATCACTGCGGGTTTGTCTGTTTTCACTTTTCACTATCCATGACAGCAATATAAATAGAAGGAAAATATTTACTGGCACAAAATATAGGATTACTTGGGCATTATGGAAAATTTGCTGATTCGTTTTTTTACCAAAAGTTGAATGCAAAGACAGCTACAACTGTCGGAACTATTCTGTACTTCAAGCTTTGCTTAGCTTTGCACAAACACTGTCAACAGACAAGAAACAAATTCATAATACCAACATGTCTGTAGATCATCATTAACACACTATAACCCACTTATTTCACGTGAGCAAAAACCAGTATTGAAATCAACGAGGACACAAACCTCCATAATGCTTTACAAGAAAGCAAAATACAATACATCCTAAAATGTCAAACTATCTGAACATTCAAAGAAATGTAGAGTGGACTGAGGCCACAGGAACAAGATAAAGAATGAATAATGGAGCTCATGATATTTCTGTCTCTAGGAATGGAGCATAACTTTGACAAAATCAACACTTTGAACCAGGGAACCCCCTATGACTATGGCTCTGTTATGCATTACCACAAGTAGGTATCAATAGCAGCAGCTCCATGTTACAGCTGTGGTTGCCATCATCATGTTGGAAATTATGACAGATGTTCCAGCAGGTGTTAAAGTGCAAAGAAAACTGAGTGAATGTGAATCTGAATTTTTCTTAAGAATGAAGACAATATGGTCATTTTCTCATATTCAGGATTGTGTATTTTACTGGATACTTTGTGACATGAAACCAAAACAAATTATAATACCTTATGTTATATAATATATAACTGTTGTCACTTACTTTTGTACTTTCTATTTTGTATTTCATGGTTATTGGCAAGCACTTATTGTATAGCAGGTGTAATAGCTCTCAGTAACTTCCCTTGGAAAAAAACACACCCTGTGTTTTCAGGTATGCCTTCTCCAAGAACAACCAGCCCACTTTGGTGGCTATCCCTGATTCCAATGTCGAGTTTGGATATGCCACTGAGATGAGTCAGATGGACATCCTCAGGCTCAACAGGCTGTATGAATGCTGAACAGTCTCAGGTTATTATCCTAAGTTAATCGTATACTATTCCTCACACTGCATTGTTGAAAATGTAGTGAATTTCTCATAATAAACCTTAACATTTTTCTATCAGACAGATGACCAGCATGATGCAAACAATCCAATTCTTCTTTGAAAAATATCATCATCATCATTGAACAGTCTCTTGATCAACAAAATAAACATTTTAAAATAATTCAATAAACCTCCAATAAAGCACCTCTGTGCGTGTGTGTGTGTGTGTGTTTTATGTTTAACATTGATTGTTTAAATCCCATGACCTTAATTTCTTCTGAAGTTGATTTTAATATATTCAAAGTCATTTTTTTTCTCTTTCATATTTTTCCTGGTGTCCCCCAAGTTTCCTTCTCTTTCATTTTTTTCCACTTTCATTTATATTTTGTTATTGCTTTCTTTGTATCTCTAGTTACTTTCCTTCCTTTGTGACTGTCTACCCCATTCATATTTGTTTCACCTGTTTCATTGGTTTTTACTGGTCTGTTCAGGCTGTGTGTATATGGCCTTGCTTCTCCCCTTTTCAGCTGTCATTTCATCTGTTGGCTCTGTCATGGTTTTTGTGTCTTGTCTGTATTCCTGTTCCTTTCTTCTAGCATTTTAGACCATGTGTATCTCTGTTATTTTGGTATCAACCATTAAAGGGTCACCTTTTTTCCTTTAGCCTGTTTTCTGCATATGGGTTTTCTCTCCTCTGAAACTTCATATGTTTCCTTCTCAGTATTGCTGTATAACATGTATAATGGTACTATAAAACTATCAAAATAAAAACTATCAAAGGTACAAAAAAAAAACAGAAAAATGAAATGAAATTTTTGCCAACACATACAAATACAGTAAAATCTATAATGATAAAATCTATATCTGACAATAACACCTTTTTTCCCTTTGACTTAAAAAAAACATTAAGCAGCATTTAAGCTGTCTGGTGTGTTAGCAAATAATTAATTACTCTGAATGACAAACAGGACATAAATGGACATTACACAGGGATAATGGGTAAATGGAAAAGCTGCCACTGGTTAATTTGAGCATTCATAGGTAAATTGGTTTATGGACAATTCTTAATTTTGAAATGGTGTCACTAACCTCAGAGAAATGTTAACCCATCTGCTGCTTCCTTTGGGAACAAGCATGCTGGTTCAAGGTAAAGCAATCTTATCGCTTGTAGCAGGTGTGTTTATACCTCATATCATTCACAGGAACTGTTTACGGAGCTGCAGAGAATCACTGACCTAACATATTCAGTATATGTGGTGTAAGTGTCAACTGATAACGTTTGTTTTACTTCAGGTTTTTGCCTGATGTTAACTCTAGTTCTTCTCTGAAGACACTCAGTGGTTTAAAATAACATTTTATGTTCAGTTTTATTTGTTTTCATACAAAGACTAATCCATTAAGCCCACAGTTTTCAGTGACAAGACACTTGGGACAATTTTGAAATACAATAGGCTTCTTCTATGCCTTAACAGGTCAGTTTGGGATTTACAGGAAGGTGGCAGAGCGGTCATGGGACAAAGCACAGCACTAAAACTGCATTTTAAAGCCATTTCAAAACCTAGAAAATACCAATTTAAGTCGAGTGTGGAGTTTTTGGTTTTGGTTTTTTTTTTGCACTTGGTAAATAAACATTAAATGAAATGAAACATTGAGGAATTTTAGTCACTTTGGTGCACCACTGTTTTTATATCTGAAATATTGCTGATCAAAACACTGGTGTAGCGCTGAATGTTCCTCAGTTTGCAGTATTTGTTTTATTTTGGAATTTAATTTAGGAATTTCCTCACTCAAACACACACTCACAGCTTAAATCCAGTTCAACGTCTATCCCAGTCTGTTTTTTATAGTTCATGGCATGACAGTATTTTATTTTTCCCGAAGAGGGGCAATCCTCTGGCCTGTAGTGTTATGAGGAAGAGTACAGGGCTGCGGAGGACAACTTTGTTATGTGTTCCAAACAAAACCGTCGACAGCTTAACTTAGCAAAGACTATGGAACTCTTTATTAAAAATACAGACGCCTTCTTCATGCTGTCAAAGTCATGGAAAAATAACCTTCACCCTCTCCTTCTTGTACTGGACAACCACAAGATTTTGGCGCATGCTCAGTAGAAGATTCCTTCATCCATCATGCACCACAGACTGCAACAGCAAGACATTCCTACTTGTGGCCATCGATCTTTATAACTCCTTGTGGCGGGGTGTGGCTTGGGTGCGGCTGCAGGGGAGGATGAGACACACCGGAACTCCATCAGCTCATCACACCTCCCCTGTTCAAGAGAGTGTGCTGGCACCCGGGACCAAGTTCAGACATAGGCTTTAAGCAACCATGAGCCACTGATAAGCGTGATTAATATTAATATGCATAAATAAATGGACTTGTTAAACACCTATAAGCCACTAAAAAGAAAAAGTGAAGTAGCACGCAATAAAGTGGACTTGTTAGGTAGCGTTTGCCATGGGCCTTGAAATGGTTCAACTCAATTTATGTAAAAATACATAACTGAAATGTTCAGGCTTTATTGAAGCTTGTC
>VVHJ01040786.1:5377-15872 GCA_015107715.1 Tylochromis polylepis | reverse complement strand
CTGGATAGTGACTTTGGTCCAGTAAACCATAAATTAAAGCGTACCTGCGCCGCAGAAGCACCGTCGCCGTCCTCCATCTTCAAACTGTATTACCCTTCCAGGACCTGAAGGTCTGTAAAGCACCCCCCCGACAGCCAAACCCATCTGTTCTCTGATTGGATTGTTTAATTTGTGATTGACATGACATTGACCAATCAGCTTAAAGGAAGAAAAATCGGGTCAAAATTCGTACTTGTAAGTTGAAACTTGAGTGCAGAGTTTCACAGGCATTTTTTGGCTATGTCCACACACAAATCTTTTTTACACATACAAATCGTTTTTACGCACACACAAATTCTTTTTACACATACAAATCCTGATTTACAAGTACAAAATATTTATGACCACAATTTGAGCCCATACTTTCATGACTGCTGTATATCTAACAGACACTGGATATGTTGAATTTACACACAGTTTTTAGATCTAAAAGCAAGATCTCACAGGCTTAGGCATATCAGAATAATCAGATCTCACCTTAAACTTTTTTTTTCCTTTTTTTGCTACAGATACTTTAGGTAAAACGGATACTTTCACTTTGTTAATTATACTGGCCCCTTTATTAACAATCTCGATTCTTGACAATTAAGACATCAGCCAAACACTTGTTGGTCGAGGGAGTAACCTCCCTTCAGCTAATTTTTCTAGTCAGCTGATGGTTTCTGATTCTGTAACAGAAAAAAGTACACAAATTATGCACAAGCAATGAAAGAAAAAACAACTAGAAAGTAGAACATGTTTTTGGAAGTGCCTACAAGGAAATCACTGAATTTGCAAGCGGGTCATTTCCTTCAACTATGCTCTGACAATGGACGTCCTGATCCTGATCCTTCAATGGCCTTTTGGATGAGAATGCCGGCGGCTGGGTGTGGTTTGATTAAGGAAATTGATGAAAAGTCACTCTGAGTTGTTTGGGGACCTAATGGACCAAGAGTAGATTGTGACTTTCAGCAGCAGATGTGGACCGGCTGCCTCACCGGGTGGCAAACGGAGCTTGGTTGTGGGGGAAGGGTGCTCGGCTCATTCTCTGAACTCCCAGATGACCCACTCTGTAAGAACAATGGGGACTTGTGCTGTACAACATCTTTCCCTTTGCATATTTCTCAGAGAAGATTTGGAAGAGTCACACTTTCACCAGTGCATTTGCTCAAGTAGCTGTCAGATTTTTAAGGCCCACATTGTGGCATTGCATAATATCCATTACATAATGAATAAATGTACATTTAAAATAAGTCGGAGAAAAAATGCCAACAATCTTTAGGGCAAATTTGGAACTTTTAAAGATGATGTTTAAAACAACAGCTTGAGATAGAGAAATCAAAGTAGGTTAGATTTTTTGAAAGCTGGTGCTGCGATGCTGAGCTCACAGTTACAGTCAAATATGGTGCAGCTGAAGTTTGTCCACATTTAATTTATTTAAGAACACACAATTGCATCTCCTTTCAGGTGCACATGGATAACTGTATTCATAATCGCCACCTCTATCCCGAAAAGCCTTTGTGATGATTTTCTGCTTAAATTATAGAAACTCAAAATTTTTTTTTACTGGTGGTTGTACAAAAGAAGCAGTTTATAGATGTTTGTTTCCATGTTTGGATTTAGAAACTTGTTGTGAAAATTTAGATGTTATATATAAAAAAAAAAGTGAAAGATTAAGTAAATAATCATTAGTAAAAGCCCTAGTTTCAGGTAGGAGTCCATTTATTAAATATACCATATGATTTTGGGGAATGTTTGTGCATGGAAAAAAAATGGTTATAATAATGTCTGATCATGATGGGAAAAATAAAATGTACTCACACTAGACAGTTTGAACCGTGCCCGAGTGCGTTTGACCACCAAAGCGCGGTTCGTTTGACTAGTGTGAGTGCTCCTAACTGTGCCCGGGCGCAGTACGTTTAGCCGTCCTTGGCCTGCTTGGAAGAGGTGTGCCAGGGCACGGTTCACTTGGACTCGGGCGCGGTTTGCATGTAGTCTGAGCGCTAACCGTGCTGGAGCACGGAACAGGACGCGTGACATCACGTTTTTGCGACGGTCCAAAACCAACCTCCTCATACGAGCAGCACAATTGCGTGAAAATTTTCGTCCCACAAAAGCGATAGACTTGTTTAGCAACAGGCTGTGGACCACCACAAAAGAAACGACTCAAAATTACTATCTACAAAGTAACCAGAGCGATGGACTCCATTACGTTCAGCGAGAGCGCCGCTCTTCCTGTTTATCCTGAAACTGTCGCACCATAATGACGTAAGCATCTCGTAAGCATGCTCCGGCACGAATGCTGAAACCCTAGTGTGAGTGCAGGCCAGAGAGGGAGGGGGGACAATCATACTCGGGCCCGGTTCACGGCAACCGTGCCTAGTGTGAGTACACCCGAAACATGTTCAAGGTCTTACTGTGCAGGGATAGTCTTGTTAAAACCATCTGACCACAGGTATCTACACAGCATGAGATCAGACTTCAGAAAGAATAACAGTAAAATGGACAAAGATGACCAGCAAATATAAAGTAGATTAGTGTGGGAAATTGTCACAGCAACAAGTTCACGATATTCAGTGTCCAGTAGTGTGATGAGCTCAAATCTTTTCATTTAAGATTAAGTAAGCCAACAAGAAACCAAGTGGCTAACCTCAGTTCACAAAAAAACAGAAACCAGTGAGAAACCAGCAAGAGTCATGAAACATTTTTTCAATTATTTCCACGCTGAATATTCACATACACAAAGGCAAATTGTTGGCATAAACTGATGTGTTTTTTGTTCAGAATTGGTGCTTATTCTTTTAGATAATTTCCATTTATATGTATGAGTTTGTGTTATTTAAATAATGCACTAAAGAACTGCAAAGATTGTTCAGCCTGAGGAAGTCGAGGAAGCTGCATGTCAGCACAACGTATTTGGCAGGAAACATTTTGCAGGTGTTATGAAGACATTTGAGATTGACATGGGGGGAGGTGCAAAGTAGACGTAGGCTTCTATTTTTCATGTTTATCACATAACAGTTTGTAAAGAAACATGATTTAGCCTCAAAATACCATAAACACAGCCAGTCATTATTGTTTTGGACTGTGATCATCCACAGTCTAAACATAGACTTCATTATAGAATACTAAATACTAACAGATGTGCTTCCTTTACCTTGTCACCACACCGGGCTTATCTGTTCAAATTTGTATCGACAGACAAGTCACAGAGGAGTCAGGACAGCAGGTTTTTAGGCTCCACTTGTCGACATGTTTTACTTTGAGTCAGAGCAACTCTTTCACTTCATGATACCCACATATCAGCCTAACAATTTATGGGACATTTTTTTTCCTAGAGGAGTTGTCAGGCATCAACTTTAACTTCCATTTTAAAAGCGGAAGTCTCTTTCCTCAGACTTTGTGTAACAAATGATGACACACGTCTGCAGAGTCTGAGTCAAAACCTCCATGTTTACTTCTTGTGTTTCTCATGCTTACCCTGCCTGAGAAAATCCCAGCATTGTTTTAAGTCAGAGATATCAGATGTAGTTGTATTGCCCCAAACGTGGGGTTTGTTTGCTTTCAGTTTGCACAGTTAAGTATTTTATTCCCCCTAACAGTTTTCTGTGTTGGATTTTAACCATTTTGCTTGGAGGGAGCCTTGGAGCCTGTCCTAGCTGTCGTAGAGTGAGAGGTAGGGTACATTCTGGACAGGTAGTTTATTCCACACTACGGCAGAGAGATGGACAATTAGTGACATTCACATTAAACCTACAGCAAATGTGAAATCACCAGTTAACCTAACACAGGAATTGAACCCAAGACCTTGTTTGTCTTGCTAACTGCTACAGTCCTGTTCTGCCTATGAATCTTAAATTATCAATCAATATATGATGTTTTGTTTTCCTTTCAGAAATGTAGTTACTGGAATCATAGTGTAATGTAAGTGAAAGTAAGAGACAGGGAGTCGATTTTCTGCAGGACAAAAAAGTTCACAGTGAATTTTCATCACAGAGAGTGGGGTCTGGTCCCTAAGGCATCCTCCTGATTGGAAATTGAATCAAAACACCTGATGGTAGACAGCAGATCATAAAAATAAGTGCTGTGGAGGATTGAATTTCAGTCGACCTTTTTCAGCAGTTGTTGGAAAAAACTTTTTACATTTCTTTTCTTTCTTTTTTTTTAATGGCTATCCAAACTAATCCATGGAAAATGACACGACTTCTGTTAGCGTGCTGTGTTTTGCTGGTAGGGTTGGAGGATTGGACGAATATATTTACTTCTGCTAGTTGTTGAACTAACAGTTGGAAAATTGTAACACGTTGCACAACACTACTTGCTGGTAATTATACAAAATACCTCAAGTTTAAAAAATCTATATTTATTTCCAGGTTCTGGGTTTCTGGGACCAGAATGGTTCCTTTTGGGCCAGAACTGGGATTGGTCCTGATGAACGATTTACTGTTTGTTTTTTTTGTTTTTGTTTTTTTAAACAAGACAAAAAAATAAATAAATAAGTAAAAATAAAATTGGACTAAAGGTTTTTGGTCTTACACCAAAGGAAAATCTCTAGCACTGTGATTTTTGAACAGGTTGTTGTAAGTGGAGTGTATTTTACAGTACCTCTTAAAGTTTTTTGTTTTGTTTTTTTAATAAAGTACCTAAAAATGTC
The DNA here is from genome assembly GCA_015107715.1 of Tylochromis polylepis. Lineage (NCBI taxonomy): Eukaryota > Metazoa > Chordata > Actinopteri > Cichliformes > Cichlidae > Tylochromis > Tylochromis polylepis. The sequence goes on along the minus strand of VVHJ01040786.1, from coordinate 11,200 downwards.
TGTCAAGTCACATAACACAGACTTTTTGCCTTAATTAGATGTGGCCCAAATGTGCTAAGATGTCCTAGGACGGACTCTGATTTTTGAATGTGGTTTCACATTGTGTTTGTTCAGGTGCTACATGCGACACTCCAATTTGTTCATCAGACTGTAGGACTGTGCTGATTGGCAGGCTGTCGTCTGTTTTACTTTAAGCCTTGTTTGTTTAAAGCTTCCTGTCAGAGGAAGACGGACAGTGCCGACTATTGGGCCTGGTCACATTGTAATTTCTGAGATGGTTATGGAAGTTTTTGTAGCTGTTGGTTAGATTTATTCAAGTGAATAACTGTTGAATAGCCATGACTAGCTCATCCACATTTGTCATCATTGCAGCCCATTTTTAATCCCGATTTCACAGATTGGTATTGGTGTTTGTCAAATCTGTAGGCAGCTGTCACCAAGATAGCAAATTTATGTGATCTCTGAATAAAATCAGTTGTAGGTATCTTGATGCATGCTCAATCATCCAGGTGAGGAAATCTGAAAAAGTTGATTCTGTTCGTCTGGCCGTAGCATTTTCAGTCCAAGTAACTCATTCAGGTTACCTGAAGAAGTCTTCAGAAGAAGAGTGATGAAACGTTTCTCCCACTGAAAACGCTACATCCAGATGAACAGAATCAGCTTTTTGCGATCAGTTGTAGGTAGTGATGGAGAGGTCTAGTAGGTAATTTTTCATCTCAGTAGTTCATGTGAGTCCTCTTGTAACCCACTTATCTTAAGAAGAATGTGTTTGCACAATAGTTCCCTGTTAATTTGCTGTCAATAAATAAATAATAGCCTCTGTTTCAGAGGAATGGCTGCTAAAGCTGAGTCTCTTGATACTGATTCACGGTGGCATTTCCTAGTAAAAGTATTACAGTGCACTTTGAAATTCAGTGTAAGGCTATTGATATTGAAAGGTAGCATTTGGATGTGAGCACTTATTTAAGAAATGCCTGACCATATAACATCCCAGTTACTGCAGTTGTACTGGTAAGAGCTGAACTGTGCTGGTTATTATCAGCAGAAGCTGAATTGTTATGAAAAACTGTGACACTACAATGCAGCACCAATGCAGAGCTTGTGCCATCTCCATCAGCGTGACCATACAAAGTCATGATTAGCCACAGTGTACTCATGTTCTTGTAAACATTAGGCTCACAGGTCTGTCCCATGTTCCCGTGTGGTGATTCAGAGCAGGTTTTAAATGGGAAGATAACTTTCACAGTTGTGTTATCGCTTGTATTTGTGACAGATTTATTTTTTTCATTAATTATGATATTTTTAATTTGCCAAAATAAATTTAATTTTATTTGCCAACAGTGTGAGGCAAGGAAGCAGCATGGTGTGTAGAGGACCAACTCCTTTAACTCACATATGGTACAGACTAATCTGTGTGCATCACAATATGAATTAAATCAGAACTTGCTGCTAATACACTGAATTTTATTGTGCAAGAGTGATATGAATACTGAATAAATAATCAGGCAGAGATGGGCTAATTATTAAATACATTTCTTTGCTGTATATTACAGTGTTGTGAGTATTTAAGGGATTTAAATAGAAGAATAAATCAAAAACTGTAAATACATCACTTGGGATTGTTTACCACTTTTTCTAAGATCATGCAGATATCTGATAAGTAAATAGGGGAAATATGCTGCAGACTCCCTGATGATGAGTGTAATTGCAGTTTTGGATTGTGTGTATATATATATATATAATATGGGTGTGGCCACTGTAATTTGATGCAATTACAGTTGCTACACTGTACTTTTCATTGGTTAAATGAGGTCCTGAGGGGGTCTGTGGGTTTTTGGGGGTTTTTTAGTTTTTTTTTAATGTATTTATTTATTTTAATGAATCTGGGCAAAGAATTGGGATAGCTATAAATGAGAAACAAAGGGAGAGCAACTTCCTAATCACAATATAGAGCCATCTCAAAACATACCCTTTTGCTTAATGTTTTTCCTACATAAAAGAATTTGTTGATTTTGATCCAGCTTCATCCTCATTTCTGACTCTAATGTGGACCATAATTTACAAAATGAACATCGCCTTATATTCAGTAAGAGTTGAAACTAGCAACCAAATCAGTCATACACCCACTCCAAATGTCAGTCTAAAGCCAAAATCTTTTTTTTTCTATAAACAATTACTGAGCATCACTATCTTAGAATATATTTTAGTTGCAGTAGTAAAACTTCACCAGTTTAATTTCAGTGATGTAGAGTAGCAGAAGCCAGCATTGGAACCCTGAAGGTTTAAGATGTTTTGGGTTAAATTACCAGTGAAAACTTCAAAAAGTACATTTTGGGTAAACTTTAAGGACCATATCACCATGTGCGATGAGTGGCTGATCAAAAGAAGTTATAGCATATGAAAGGTCTCCTCCTTACTTATCTTTTGATAGACTCATCTACAGCTTTTTTTCATAATCATCATGTAATTTAAAGCATGTTACACCTTAACTGGATCGTCTGTAGCAGATGAGACTTTTCTGACCTGTTTTTTTTGACCAGCAGCGCTAACACAAATGCTTTGAAGTGTCAAATATTGTCATAGTGATCAGTGTTCAAATATCGTATCGTATTTAGGACATGGTCGTATGCCAGTTGGCCTTCTATCATGTTTCACAGTTGTGAGAAGCTGCTTGGACACAGAGTCTGTTACAAATTAAGCCTTCACACTGTTTAGCTTGAAGCTATCAGCTCTTATCAGCTGCAACTTCACAGGGTGGGAGCTGCACATGTTAATGTTCTATCAATACTATTGAACAAGTAAGAGCCTTTCCCATCCCGCAGTCAGACACTGGTTCAAATAAAATTGTTAAGTAACGGCTGTTTCTAATGAATTCAAACTAAGCAGTAAGTTGTCTGTCAGGATATTTAAAGCCCGGTAGCTTGTCTGGCCTAAGCACTGGAGGGATTGCGTTAATAAATGCAAAGGCTATGTTAAATTAGTTCATGTATCCTACTAGCCCACTGTTGTCATTAGCTCAAAGGATATTTGAGTCTCTAAGACTAAGAACTAAGACATAAATGTATATTTAAGGAAAGACCAAATGAGTCGAGAGATCAGAATAATATTTCCTTCAGGAGAGATGTGGAAGCCATGTCATGCCCAAAGATTAGCATCACAAATACCATTGCCTTCGACAAAAGGAGGAGTCGAGTGCCTTCAAATCTGTCATCTCTCTGTAATTTGTAGTCCACAGAGTTGGCCTTCAGAAATGTCGGGGTGGAGCCCAAAGCCTTAACAGATGGTGTTGGTTTTAATTTTATTAAACATCCTGCTGGATGTGTTTCATGTTGAAACATTTTGCCCATCTTGCCACACAAACACACAGTGTTGTTTGAGTCTGAGATTTTAGTTGGTTGTAACTCTGAAGAGAGAGTGTTTACTCATCAACCGAAAGAATGAGCTATAATCTGTTGTTCGTGACTGCAAAGATTTTTTTTTTTTTATGAGAAGCTTGCTTTAGGTCAGTTGGTACCGACGGACCTAAAGCAAGCTTCAGAAAGTTATTTTGTGGTTTCCTGTGCACTCTGACCCACTGCACAACAGCAAACATACATACATATATACATACATGCATCTTTCACATCAAATCTTGTCTCACATAAGTGTTAAATTACCTTTTTTTTTTTTTTTGGGTTATATGAACGGACTTTTGTCCCTTGCCTATTATCCTAACACTATCCGGACAAACCAATGAACAGACTATTTTGAGACACGACTGGATTTCCTTTTAACAGAGTCTATTTCCTTAGTGTTATCTTACTGTGAGTAAAACACTGAAAATTGGTTTGTGAGTTTGAGGATTGGGCAGACAGTCAAGAAGTGTGTCACTGGAGATTTGATAATGGCACAGATTCAGGAGGAGGCATGAAACAGCCTCACCAAATATGGGAATGCACACGCATGTGGACACCCTTAACTCTTTGTTTTCTGGTATGCATATTATTTATTTATTTTAAACCAAAATGACAAAACTAATAAACAGACAAGAAGAAATAAAACTAAGTTGCACGCAACAGTTATGAGGCTCTTGTATCTTCTTGAATGTCATGGTGTGACTCCAGAGGTGTAATCAGATAGTCAATTTTTACTGGTTGAATTCTTAGTCTGTCACTACATTGTTAAGGAGACTAGTTAGAGTGCAGTAGGAGTCTTTGCGCACTGTGTTTCTCTTTTCTTCCTTATAAAAGCGCATTCACACCTTTTCTTGATCACATGATGTTAACTATAAGCTTTTTTTCCCCTTTTTAAATACTTCCAAACACCGTGAGCTAATGTTCATTTAGTGTCTTATAGTCCATATATTTTGTATATACAGTTATCTAATTTAAATTGGGAGGAGTTACATATGTCACACTAGCTAATTATAGTTTGCTAATCTGATGCCTGGGTTCACAGTATGAGTATGAGGTACTAAACTTACATTTTGAAGAAAATCTTGATCATCTTAGTTTGTGTTTTTTTTTGTTGTTGGGGTTTTTTTTGTTGTGTTTTTTGTTTTTGGACGCTTTTGCTGTGTGGTTGGTACACAGTGTGGTAGAAAGGCATCTGCTTAATCAACCACAAGTTATTCCTTCCTAGTTTATATTCTCTGGTATGGTTAGCTTGAAATGTCGTCATGTCTGCTACACTCATTGCATGTTTTCTGTTTAAGTCATTATGAGATATTTAGATGATAAAGCCTAAGAGAACAGTTCAGTCTTGTTCTATCTTCCTACTTTTGTCGAATCTCATTAGTAAGCCTGAGTCGGCCTAAAAGCATCCAAATACAGTCCGCCTGATACAGTCAGGAAGTAAGTATGTTGATCCATGGAAGTGCTGATGAGCTGGCAGCTGAGGCCAGCTGAGTGTGGGTGAATCAACCCTCCTTATTTGGGATTTTCAAAATGGGAATGGCTCCTCCCTGCTGCTGCTTTCATCTCATGGTGAAGACAGAAGCTCAACAACGGGATAGCGATTAAAAGACTGTCACGATCAAGACTTAAAGCCTGTTATTTTGATCAGACTTGAATACACAAGTTTTAGAACTGTTTGACATTTGACCCCCGGATGTCCGTGGGTCTACAAGTTTGTGTTGTAATATTTACTCCAAATTTTTCAAACTAATAAAGCTGAGCTAAAAATTACATTTTATTAAACAATGAAATGTAAACTTAATTAAAAATAAATTTGCTAATTTAAGTGCAATGCTGTGGTGCCAATTTAAGTAGAAGGTGGTGTGTGATGTGCTGTAATGAAATTAAAAACTGAAACCTGGTATGTTTTTAAAAAAAGAAACCCATCTTCCTTTCCTGTATTTGAGGCCACAGAAGTTTCAGATGCTACTGTGTTTGAATGTGTTTGAAGTTTTTCTCTGTGCCACATTCAACCTCCACAACCACAACAAGCATATATGCCAGCACCTTCCTCTTTCTCTTTGCTCTCTTAGAATTTAGTTTGATTGTAAAGCTGTTTCAGCCTGTGCAGCTGTTGTGCACATTTTGGAAAAATGTGTTCAGTGTAGATGTTTTAATGTCGTCTATCAGTGACCTGTTTTGTTTTTTCTGTTTTGTTTTGCAGATGGACCTGAGGTTACTTTTAATAGCAGCATTATCAGCAGCCCTTGGTGGCAGCTGGGCACAGCAAGGTAGGAAGTTAAAGTTCCTGTTTTGCTCTTTTTTTTTTTTCTTATCTTAACTATTAATTATAATCTAACCTACTGCACAATGTATTTTCATCCCTCTGCAGTACAGCCATGACAGCACTTATTCACTACTTTTTTTTTTTTTTTTTATCCATAAACAG